>JASMMZ010000019.1:200428-402829 GCA_038502455.1 Anisogramma anomala | reverse complement strand
GCGTGGAGCCGCGGCTCCCCCCCGGCCGGCGACGGGCGCGGTCGCGGCGACGGCGACGGCGCTGCTGCTGCTGCTGCTGCTGCTGCTGCTGCTTCCGCGGCCGGAATGGACGCCGCCGCGGCCGCCGCCGCCGCCGCCGAACGGCCCGTCGTCAGGAGGAAGGGCGAGGTGTGGGTGCACGTGGACGCGGCGTACGCGGGCGCGGCGTTGGTGACGCCCGAGGCGTAGCGGGCGGTGGGCATGCACCATCTGCGCCACTTCTACTCCTTCGACGTGAACATGCACAAGTGGCTGCTCACCAACTTCGACGCGTCCTGCCTCTTTGTCGCGGACCGGCGCTGGCTCGTCGAGGCCATGAGCGCCGACATGCACGTGTACCGGAACCAGGGCAGCGACGGCCGGCTGGTGACCGACTATCGAAACCGGCAGATTCCCTTGGGCCGGCGCTTCAGGGCCTTGAAGGTCTGGTTCGTGATGCGCAACTACGGAACCAGGGGCATGCAAGAGTATATCAGACGAGGTGTCCGCTTGAGTGAGCTGTTTGCGGGATGGTTGCAGGGACGCCCGGATCTGTTCGAGGTCGTGACAGGGCCGAGTTTTGCCTTGACGGTCTTCCGGATCAGGGACCAAGACGGAGACGAGGAGAGGATGAACATACTGACGAGGTGGGTGTATGAAGAGGTCAACCAGACGGGCAAGTTGTGGGTGACGAGCACGGCATTGGATGGCAAGTTCGTGATCAGGTTGATGACGGCCAACAGAATGACCGAAGAGACACATGTCAGGGCCGCATTCGAGCTCATCGTGAAGACCGCGGAGAGACTGGTGAAGGACAGAGGGCCGCAGGTCTTGGGCGCGGGTGGGGGCGTGATATAAAATTCGCTCATGTGACTCGGGCGAGGCTGAGGTCGCCGCCGCGATGGAATGGAATCCGGTCATCGTATGGATGGACTGGACCCAAATACCTCCTGGATGGTCGTTTTCATCATCTGTACCATCTTCTGCTACATGCGAGTTTTCTTTTCAAACACCCTTCTTTACACCCTGCGCCGCATGCACCTGTGTACTGTACCAGTCATATCAACCCAGAACGCCAGTGATAACTTGTGTGACCCCTTAACGGCACCACATCTCGATTTGGAACGCTTAATATAATCATTCATCACCGTGACGCATTTAATTTCAATTATTTCAAAGTTCATGACGACATAAATCTTTGTAACGTTAGATAAACATCATTGAAACGCGTCTTACTACAATAGCGATCAATTTTTATAAGTCGTTTGGTACAATTTTGATGTGATTTAGTAATCATTGATCAGGTATTATAGAACATATCAAATTAACAAAGTATATGATATTAAGTTAGAAAAGTCAATACATTTGAAAACTTCGTTCAATATATAAGTCTCACCAAAAACGATGTGGTTGATACACTGACTAGGTTTCATAAGACATGACAGGGATATAAAGATTCTGCCTCATACTTTAGTAGATGCCTATACCCGCAGAAGATTTGGCTGGGGTCTGATATGGGACCCCTGTACATGTAACAGCTACTAGTAGGGATAACATTTATAATATACGTATTCGCAATCTAAAGTTCTAAGTTGTTTACCGGCGCTTTAACTATATTATCCTATAGATTCAAATTAACAAACTTTAAAACGCTGTTCTGAAACATTATATATTGAAACAAACAGTCTATATACTTGTTTACCCCTGTTAAATTTGTTATTGGTAAAGCTATAATTACAGGAGTAAGAAATGTATCGGAGCGATTTAAAAACAATCGTAGTGGTTTTTAAAATGTACGTAAACGATGCCAATATTCATATAGTATAATTACAAAAATTATAATATATTTAGCATAATATGTTAAAAGGGGTTTCAAAATAAAAAATAAAAAAGCGTGTAGTAGGTAAATGAAAAACAAATAAAATAATTAAAGGGGTTTTAAAATGAAATATTTAGAATCAAACGTTAAATGCTTATAAATGTAAATGAGGAATAAATAAAATGTAACTACATGTTATAAACTTAATATTTAACACTTGTAAGTTTTGCATTAATTAAGCGGCTAATGAATTCAAATGTGGTAAGTATTAACTTAAACAAGCGATATATGGTAAGGTAATCGAAGGTAGCGCGAAAAATTTGGGTATTAGAGTAGGGAGTTTTATATAGTAGTTGAAGTTTTTTTGTAAAAACGTTGGGTATTGTTTTACGCGCTTTCAGTGTTTTGGTTAGCATTTCGAAACTTATTTTGAGCACTTGAAGTTATGATGTAAACGCCTTAGAATCCGTTTTAGTCGTTTTCTATATCTGTCGAAACGATGTAAAAGCTGCGTTTTAGCTGGATAAATATCAGTGAAGGGGTCCAAAACTTAATAGTTTGCGTAGTCGATACGTTTAAAGCGCTAACCTAGTAAATAGTAACATAACGAGACTAATAATAGTTAAAGGCTACTAACCGAATTAATGATATCGTATTAAAGTTGTTTTTAAGCTATTTTGAATTTTATAGTCCTTTTATTTTCCCGCGAATTTCTTGTAAATCGTCGTATTAAAATACGGAATAATTGGGACCATTATAATATCCTGTTGTAGATATTTAATTACAGTTTTTCTTCTTTTTCCTGGGCTATTTGTAATCAACCAAGTCGGCTATTAATTAGTTCTAGTTAGGTCTCAATATTAACGTATGAAAAAGATAGTATAGTATTTAAAATATGGTAGAGAGATCGTAGATGTAGGAAAATAGGTATTTGGAGAGTATACGCCTCAAATAAGAGCTTATTAGCTCTCACCTAGAGCGTAACACTCTACTATTCACTCTCTTAAAGTACTTCCTAAGGCTTAGGACTCTAAAATCACTCCGCAAATGTGGTTCCCCAAGCTTTTTAACTATAGTAATATCTAGTAATATCCATATAATTTCTATTATTTTAAAATTGGTTCAAAATTTCACTGTGATAAAATTATACCAGTATTGTAAACGATAACGTTCAATATCCTTAAGTACAAATCAATTCATGATATAATTAACTATTTTTAAATATATTTTGCAATAACGACTCAAGGAACTTGAAATCATGAAAATAGGTTAATATATTTCCAAGGTAAAGGACGTGTTTATTATTGAAATATAGAATATTAGAAAAATGCTATAATTGAAATCATTATCGTATTTCAACGAAAATTTACACGTTTTAAAGGTTTATATATAGGTTTAACAATGGTAATGTGAGTTTTCAATAACTTCAGATAGGAAGTATTCCAAATCTCTATACCCCATAGACTTGAAGAATTGATACAACCTATCGACTAAGGGGTAATTAAAACTTTAGTATAATTAATACATTATAACCTCTGTCAATTTTATCACTATTTCTTTTAGTCCTTACAAATAAAACCATACATATTCTTATTTGGAGATGAAAGTGAATTTCAAGCCTTCTTTAAACAACTTATTAGCGCTAGCATCAATATCAACGCCGAGGATTTTCATGTTTTTTTATCGGTAAGGTCTCTGCCAATTTATGTGAACATAAAATATTAGAAGAGTAATTGTAAAGATTGGTATTGAATTGTAGTAGTAAGATAAGTTGTAGAAGGAAGAAGAAGTATTCGGAGAGTGTACGCCACAAGTGAGAGGTTATAACCTCTGACCCAAGCAGTGGCACTTTACCATACGCTTTGCTACTCTCTCTTTTAAGCAGTGACATTCTACCGTATACTTTGCCAATGCCACTTCTAGATAGTAGCAAGCTATTATACACTTTGCAAGATTACAGCCTATAAAGTGACATGTTATTATACACTTTGCAAAAGTGTACCTTGCAGCGTGATGCACTACCATATAACATAAAGTGGTCCCTACGTATACTAACTATAGTAATATAGAATAATATCCACATTATTAATTGAAAAATTGGATAAGGAACTTAAGGATATAAAAGGTAATATATTTAACAACTATCTGCATGATTATCGATCCTAATAATAATATTTCTCCACTTAAACCTAACTTCATTTCAGTTTTACCAACATTTTCACTTTTAATTTCTGTAGAAGTTGTGGCTTCACATCGCAGTTCAATATACTATAAATATACAATTATTCAATATTTCGTTTTTTTAGTATTCTACAGAATCTATTAAAACTTTTATGTCGTATGATGGCTACGAAAATTAAAGATTTGTAAAGGGTTATGGTCTTGATAGTTATACCGAAGGTAAGGGTTTTCGTCTAATAATCAGAATAAAAAATCGTGGTTGACTAATAACTAGTTTGCTTTAAAAGTGTTATCTTTATACTATATAACTTGTTTCTATACTTTATTGTTAACATTTAATGTATTTTTGGCCTCTCAATCTGCATGCGGTTTTTTTACCCTCAAAAACTAGAGGATAATAGATATAATATATTATCTGTTGTTTATAACGCTTGATAATGAGGTAACAACCTAAATAATTATCGGACTTACTATAAATCCAGACCGTTTGATAACTATTACGATGATAGTGTTTACAATTATAATATCTGTTTAAATTTTGGTTACGTTACAATCACCAATGTGGTTTCCAATCGAAAAGCTTTAAATCAAATTTTAAACGTATATCTCTACTGTATTTACGGTTAATATCATGTGTAAGTAACAAGTTTTTATCGTTCTAGTTACGTAAACTATCAATTTATGGATACATACCAACGAAATTGAATATAAATACTATTATAATCGCCAATGGGAATCGAAAAAACTTAGAAAGATAATAAATATATAGTATTTGGACGTTATGTATCGTATTTAAACTCATTAACACCAGTAATAACCGCTCGAACCTATTAGTAGAATATATATTTTGTACCTTATACCCCCTCTATCATTTGTTAATATAATATCAATTCATCGAACATCGGATTAAATATGTCAATTGATATTTACTCTTATTTATATTTACTAGTACATTTATTGAAGGAATTTTGATCTAATTCCCGTAGTATTAAGTAAAATAAACGTCGTATTAAAGATAAATCTTGGTTCCGTTATAAATTTAATATAGTGCACATGCTTTGGGTATAAAGAAAAGGTAATACTCCCCAATGTAATCTATAAAAATTAACGGAAAAACATATTGAAATCCTACAGTTAAAACAAATATATACTTGAAAATATCGAGAAACGTTATTATATTCATTTAATAAGTTGTAAAGTTTCTTATTCTCTTTGTTTATATTATTATTAATTTCACAAAAGTCTGTAAAAGGTTTCTAATCAATTTTAATAATGAAGAGCGGGCTAAAAATCAGTCTCTATATTTATCTCAGTTTTTTATAGTATTTTTTATAATCAACTTAAATCGAAAACCTTGAAATTTACTGTGATGGAAGTAGTTGTCAATCGTTTAGCTGGAGGGGTAAACCTCTATCGTAGAACCTATAGTAGGTTTATGTATATACATGTACTTTTTTGGGTTTTGTATAGTTAAGATATATAAAACTTCATCTTAAACATAGTTTTAACAACCCAATAATATTATTCAATTAATAATTGAATTAAGTCAATATTGATTACTCGTACCGCGTTAACAATAGTTAATTCACGTGGTTGTTTTTTTCACTTGACTTATATTCTGTGTTATCACAATCTGTAGCCGGGATTAAACTACCCAAGGAATAAATATGTTCGTCAAATTGTGACATAACGTTAAAGAATTAATTTATCTAAGTATTAGGGGCTGATAATTCGTAACTTATATAAAAATGTTTATCGACGGAAATATTTCTTTTCATTTTAAAGTTATAGGTTCAATGATCTTTACGGCATTCATCTATCAAAGCCAAATAAAAAGGGGTATTTGACAAATTCGCCCCTTTATTTGTGATAAAAATCCCATGGTGTAAAGAGTTGAGTTTTCAAACTAGTCTTGACTATTTTTAAAGTTCTAATCTATATTTCAATAGTCTAGTTGCCGAATCATTTATACAATTTTTAGATGTTACACATGATTCAATTAAACTTTTCGACGTTTAAGATGATGATAAATTAAATAACCAAACTAAATAAGTTTCCTTCCATTATATAGATGTTGACGTTTTAAAACCAAACGGTTCCTTTATAATACCTTCAAAACGGGATCCAAGTACTTCAATGGTTTTTATGCTAAAGTTTTCCTATACCATTTCAAATCTTCAGCTAACAAGTTGATATCAAGTTAAGTTGGATATGTATTTAGTAATTTCCAAGAGATGTAATATGACTATTTAACACAACTTGACAATTTTTGACGTTCTCGTTTAACTTAACAATCTTGATGTGTTTATTTACATTTTTAATGAATGATCTGGTAATATAAAGGGAAACAATTTGTATAAAAGGCAAGATTTAAGTTTATATGTAATTTACCACTGGAATTATTATTTATTCTTGTAAAGGGTCTTTAGCTTTACGATTTGCGGTGGTAACAACATCAAAATCTTGACTATTATCCAACTGGAAAGGTTTTAACAACTTAGTTATCGTTTTTTTTATGGTTCAAAACTTTTAACGATCGATTTCAACGTTTTTCTCTCAAAAGAGTTTAATGATGATTCATTTTTGTTTTAAATGACAATACCTTCATCACCTCCAAGTTGCTGTTAAAACTACAGCAATTTCAAGATCATCTTTAACTACTACTGTAAAAATAGCCGAAGTTTGTAAAAGCTTTTCGCAAAAGTTTTTCCTCATCTTTGTCTACACAACGTTCTATAAAATTTCGTCTTTTCTATTATCTAGATTATCTCAGCTTAATCAAATAGGCATCAATCAGCGTTAATGAACCCTTGGATATTGCAAAGTTGTCGATTAGAATCAGTCAAAATAATAATAGTAATATATATTTAAATGGTATATGATTACTTTTAAGTCTGGTAAATCGTTAGCTATTCTGGATACTACTTAATATAGGAAATTGTTTGTCTCATACCTTACATTGAATTGAGAATTCTACTGCAATTTACATGCAGTAGTATAGTTAGCTTTGACTTCAATACACTGGAATACTATTCCAACAGTCGCTTTATTTTTGTCGATGTTTATTGAAATATTCTCATGATCCATATTTGTGTTTGGTGTTTAAAAACAATCAATAATTTCTATATTAGTTTATAGAACTGAATTCAGTTCAATATTTTTATTCAATAATCATGTTTTTGATGAAAGCGGTCCTTCAAATTAAAATCTAGAATAAGTTAGTGATTTCTGTAATATAGAGGGTTTTGAATTATGAAATAATCTAGATCAGTATACCAGCTATGAAAGTGTCATTATTTACGGTAGAAAACTGTTTATTAGTGCCATTTTCGTGGTGAAAGCTCACATGTTACTCTTGAATATATTTATATATTCGTTTTGAAGTTTTAATACGATTTTAAAAAAGGTTTTGCGTATTAACACACCGATAAATACTCCTATACCCATATAAAGATTAATTTCTTCGCGGTTTTCGAAATTCCAGTGAAATCTGTACTACTTATCAGGGCCTATATATGGTTTCAACCAAAAATTTCGTCGTTTTTGGGAGAGCGTCACTAAATTTGTCACTCGCTCAAATTATATTTGGTATATATTAAAGAAGGAATCCGAATTTATTTTTTTTGTTTAAGGTTCTAGGATGATCAGAGTGACTAACAAGATGGAAGACGTGGGAATGAAAATACTATATCGTTATAATATAGGTGATAGGCATTTTTTGGCGAAACCAAATAATGAAAATATTAAAGGGTACGTACGTAAAATTGATTTTTTAACCTTAAATAGTGACATACATAACATTTTTTTATATCTTTATCGATTTCATTTCAAAAAATATTAATTTGAAAAGGAAACTAGTTTTCATAAATTTTTAAAATGAAATGATTCAGGTTATAAAGTCCGTTTAAACGTTTTAGGCTAGTATGGACACATAAACTTTTACTGGGGTAAACATGTTTTATGTAGTATTTTATCAGTTTCCAAGTTTCGATAAATACTTTTAAAAAGAGGAGTATATTGCGGGAAAACCTTATTTAACTACGTGGATATATTGCGACTATGCTCATGTAACAGGAATCTTTCTTAATAAAAGGAGATGTTGGAATAATAGTATTTACTTTGCATTGGGTAAACTTTAATTACAGTAAAGTTAATTATACTGACTGAAAATTAAATGTATTTTTTTGTATGAGCCTACTGTATTGGCTGCAAATCAAGTATAGTATGCATCCACATCATACTAGGGCACGAGCCAAGCAATTCGCTATATAAATTACTACGTAGACCGGCTAGCGGTTTGCCAAATCTAGAACAATACATTCACCACTTGACCACACAATACTACTGTTACTTCTACCAATTGAATCGACAACTTTACAACGTCTAAAGCTCTACCAATAGGAGATATATAAATAAAATCTTTTCGAAAAGAAGTTTAACTTTTAAAACAACTTTGTTTAAACAATAGTAATTGCGGCGCAGTAAGTCAACTTTAATTGCAGTAAAGTTAACTATATTGACTGCAAATTGAGTGTATTGTTTTGTGGGTTTGCTGTATTGACTGTAAGTCAAGTACAGTATACACTCACTGAACATTAGGGCACTTGTTAAGTAATTAACCATGCAAATTAATATGCAGATCAGCTACCGATCTACCAAGCTTGAAACAATACATCCACCACTTGACCACACAAAACTACTGTTATTTTGACCAATCGAATCGATACTATATAACGTCTAAACCCCTACCCATACTAATGAATACTTATTAGGTTAAGCTAAGATTAGTCAAGGGGAAAAATAGCCACTTTCCAATTATATTTTATAAAATACCAAAGTAAAATAAAGAATGTTATAAAAGGCTTCTACCACTACGTCAAGTTTTTACGATAACAAGTAGAAAAAACCCCTGAATTACGTCAATTTTTCATTTTAATCTAAAGGGAGCAACGTTATAGTTATTCGAAAAGACAAAGTAATTTTTACTAGATCATTCCTTAGAAAAAAAATCCAAATTAACCTCTAAAAGTCTTCAAGATCGTCAAATTATCAAACGGCTAAATTAATACTACTACAGGTACTACTATTGTAAAAAGAACTAAATCCTACGCTAAATAACTTTCGGTTAAAACTGACTAAAGGAAATCAAAAACATTGAATCTATTTTCCACACCTATTTCAACTAAAACTTATGGGATAAAATACCGACAAAACATCTACCAAGAATATTAAACTAACTATATCGACTAATATGTATTTTAATTTAATGCAGGCGAAATTTTGAGTTATAACATCCGTAACTTTAAAAATTATCGTAAATTCTTTAACTATTGAACGATCAACATGACAAAAATGCTTCAAAGGGGTATTATAGCTAGGTTGAGGAAAAATGTTAATCTTCGTAACATTTATATTCCAGAAAAAAAAAAACTATAATATTATCAAAGATCTCTTTCGAGTTAGTGTAACATAACGATTCGTTTTAAAATCCTGATCCTTGAAACCCTCAAGAAAAAGGTAAAAGCATTAAATACCCTAAACACTATTATATACGTTCTAAAAAGAACTTCCTTTTAATCTCTAGTAAAATCAAGCCTTTAACATTCTTTCTAATTCTAATTCTTCACATTCCAATGATAAAAAACCTATTAGTTTACTCGATAACTCAATACCTCTATATAAAAATGTGGAATGAATTTTTAGTAATGGTAAAACGTGTAGAATAACTACTGTAAACGTGGCAAGAGAAATCAACGTTAACGCTATTCACCAGTTAATTAAACAAAATCTTCAAATCCCTTTAAACTCCCCTTACGGCTAAATTCCCCTTATATTTTAAATTTTTCCCTAAAATTTTCAAGTCCTATAAAGCAATAATTCCTACAACAGGTACGCTTACACGTGTAAGCCCACCGCCGATATTACTATAGTACTTTACCCTTTAAGCCAGGCGACTAACAAATACCCTTACCTCCGGAACTCGAAAAAACCAAGAAATTCTAGTGATAAAAAAAACAACTATTACAATCTTTCTCCCAAACTCATGAAAATGGTCAATATTAATTACAAGTTTTGAACGGACTTTCTAAAAATATGGAATAACACAAAAAGATATAATAGAAAACTTTTAAATCTTCTTCATAGAAATATAACACTCTTTTTGAACATCTGAAAATAAATGAAATAAATTCTTTCTAATTTATAATTACTATTTACTAAAATCCTTATAAATCACGTAAAAAACTATTACTTCATCTTCTTATGAAAGCAAAAATCTTTCGCGAAATTTATAACAACAGAAAAAGCTACATTTAGTATGACTTTTACCTTACATAATATCACACGAATAATGCCACAATAAAGTAAAAAACGATAATAGCCAAAAATAAAGAGAAGGAAAATCCGATGAATATTAGTAATCAAATACTTAACATATTAATATTATACCAACAAGCAATAAAAAACACGTGCTAACAAAGCTACACTTTGTAAACAAATACATGTAGCAATTGCGAGTGTTAACGAATTGTACGCCTTGAAAGGAATATTTTTTGTAATATTAATAGAAGAAGCCGCTTAATAATATATTATATAGATCGTAAATACGAACGTTATTAACTCTCAGAATCTGGTCTAAGATCTTTGGATTGAAAATTACAGCTATAACCATATTAACCTTAAGGAAGGAAAATTTTCAATAGATTTAATAACCGTAAAAATTATTGTTGTTATAATTACAAAATGTGTTAAATAAATGAAACACCCAGTTACGAGTTAACTCGTTACTTTGTAAGTAAACGTTGCAAATAATATATAATATATCATATCGAATACTCTATTAGTTCCAGAACAAACTATCTGAACAATATTGTAAACTATAAGAGTAAAAATACTATTAACGATAACTATATACTTAAATGAGTCATATAATATAAAGATAATGTTCCTAAAACAGCCTAATAATAAGCTAATCATGCCCTTTTATACCGTTTAAATGGAAAAAACCCTTACACTTACCCTAGTAAACTTTCAATTCCTTATATACCTTGAATATTTGCGATCATTATACGGATTACTCGTTTTCAACTACTATGTCAAAAATAAACATAATAAGATACTTAATAAAAAGCTATTCGTAATACGTGGTATTACGAAAAGAAAATACTATTGCTACAAAGATTAATTGATAATATAGTAATAAAATTAAAGTTTAATTCAACATATACGAATTACTATCGTTAGTTAAAATAAAGATTATTTCAATTATCATAAAACCGATAACATTTTATTTATTTATATCCTCTAACGTATCTTCTTAAAACTATGTTCAAAATGATTCTCGGCATCAATTTAAATGGTAACGTTAACAAATACATCAAGAACGGTCAAAAATACACTTTTTCTTTCAAGTAAAAGCATTTTTAATTTTACTTTAAAAGTGTAAAGGAAACGGTAATAAGTTTGACATAGTTAGAAATACGTTACCTATACCGATATTTCAATTATTCAACTGTTCAAACACCATATAAAGTCCTTTAGTTTGCAAGGTATAAAGACGTGGAATATTTGACTCTACAATCTATTACAAATCTTCACTACTGTTTCCCAATCCATATACAACCCCCCCCCCCGAAAAAATCTTTTTTTCAATTTAGACTAAAGATCAATCTGAATTTTTAATGCCGCATCTTCGTTAATGTTTTAAATCTAAATCACAAGCCTATTCTTCACGTAATCAACTTCAAAATCTCTGTGTAAAAAGCTATATTCCTCAGGTTCCTATCGACAAAATATATATAAAAAACGTTGAAAATACTATTAATTAATACATATTAGCGCCTATTTAATATCGTCGTCTACAAATCTGGTAACTACTTTAAGACGGAATTTTTTTAAATAAGTACCAAGATAATAGTGATTAAGTATAAATAGGTGCCTGTTAAAGCTTACTAAATGATTAGAAAAGTTGAAAATTCATACGCACTATTTTGTAATACGTACGATATTTTGACGCTGCAGATTGAAAGCTTTACGTTCCAAGAGAAACGTTTTTAGATAGCAGTAAAGATCATAAATGATACTTTAGGCTTTAATGGTTTGCTTCAAAGCATATTAATTTTTACAATAAATTTTCGGTTGACGAATAAGTCTTTACTATTAATTCAATCTTAAAAATGAGGTGTGATATACTATGAAACCTTAAAAAAATTACAGAACTGATCGGCACGGCGTTAAATTAATAATAAACTGACATTAAAAACGGCTTTACAGAGATTGAACTGTTTTTAAACCGTTGCAAAGTAAAGTGCTAGTGTGGCGAAATTTAGGCAAATGAGATAGTCTATTAAAATATTGAGTATCATTAATTTTGAAATAATTGTAAAAACTATTAACGGTCCTACGAAGTTTCTTACAATACATGTCAAACCCTATATTGAAATAAAAACGATAATGATGGTGATTGAAATGCTCGAATCTAACGAATTAGCCAATATAACCCTCTTCTATCTGTAATCAATAAACCAATAAAACGCTGCCGATACAGTGGATTACCAAAAACTGAAGAATGTTAAGGATAAGGAATATATACCGAGTCGAACCTATAATACTACTTAGGGTAGTAAAGAAAGGATGATGAAAAATTATCTATAAAACGATGTATATAAAACGTTATAAAAACCTCCAGTAAGCTTTGTAATGAAAACTATAGGGTCAGTTTTAACATAATTTTAATATAAGGAGTTGTATAATTTATATCCAAGAGCGATTTCAAACATTCAAACATATATATCATGATTTTCAACTCGAGTATTACTTATAAGTTCAAGGTAGAACCATAGGACAACCTTACAAAGAGTTATGTTTCATCATTAAAAGATACATTAATAAAGGAAAAACCCAAATCCTTAAAGAATAGACAACGATTCAAAGAATTAGCTAATATTTAGTAGTCGTTTTGTCAATACGTTTGCTAGCTAGGACTAATGATGAGTTTATCTATTATAGCTATAATATAACGTAAATATATTCATCATCAACTACCAATTTTTAATGAATGGTTTTATTAAAATTACAATAAAGATTTCATAATAAACACCTTCAGAAAACGTTAATACGATATGTTAAGCCATTATATAGACTGGCTAAAAAAGGAATCTATTAGTTTCTGATTTATTCATCGTACTTTCAATCGGGACTAGGTATAAAAATTTTAACATGCGATCTATACTTAGTATTGACGTAAATAAAGATTTCTACTTAATAAATATATAGACTGAAGATACTCTTTTCATTATAACTGCTAGTTTAATAGCATCGTAATAACAAAGAATGAATGATGTAAAGTTTTGAAATTACAAGCTCGTTATAACTTTGGCAAAGAATGAATAATTTTATTTCAACGAATCGTTTTGTAATGATCACACTAAATAACCGTGAGTAAATAGAAGATATCAGAGGTTTTATGTTAGCATTAAGGTAGCAGAGGTAACAAAGGTACAATATCAAGAAGATGTTTGTTCGTGCTGTAGAATGATCACTAGCTGTTAGACTATTCAGGTGTTTAGACTGAATACTTACATTGACAACTGAAGAGCCATGAAGGAAATACTATCTGTGTGGTGATGACCGTGTTCTTATATATTCGTGCCTTCATACCGTCTTCAGTACTGGACCGCTGAAGTCGATGTCGCTTCCTTTGGTCCCAATGTTGTCGAATGGACCGCGAGCGGTCTTGTCGGCCCAAACCTTAAACCTGGGTTCTTACATAAGAGAGACTCCTGGCTTGATGTGTTGGATATCAGGCTTCTAATAGCGCAGAGAACCGCTGGCCTATTCCATGACCTGCAGTTGGTCCTTGGGTTATAACACGTTTATTCGTATACATAGTCTTAAAAATACTTAACATAATTTCCATCATTAAGAAAAACATATAAACTAAATTAAAATTGATAAAATTCATGTAGCTAGGGTTGAAAGATACTTAAAATAATGTGCTCGCAATAACTATATCGATACCTTTTGCTAATAAGAGACCTCCTATATTCTATCGATTACAACCAAAGTATACAATTCAGTGAATAAAAACGTTAACAAGTTAAATAAAAGACTAAAATAACAGATAAAAACACCTGAACCGGGAAATCGATATGGTCTCGATTAACATATCGAGGGCTAAATTAATGATTTTTATAAATATTTTTTCCGATCAATATTAACCTGTCGTTGTAAATCGGATTTCTTTTAACACTCGTTTAAAAAAATAGGCGAAAGAACCAGTTTAATATTATTAAAAGTCTAACTTATTAAACGTTTCTTAAGTTCAAAAGAATTATACACAGCGTATTGGTTTTGGAGGTCTATGGCATAATGACCGGCTTTGATATAGATATGAAAATGTGAGAAACTTTCAACATCATTAGCTGTAACTGAAGATTCCTCATATTCCGGCAGTAATCTGTACCGATTCGAAAAACCTGTTTGAATTCCTTTCAAAACTCGGAACTACTAACGAAGAAAGTATGATAATCGATATAATAACGCCCCATAAAGCCTACAAAGATAAGAAGAATGAGAAATACTAATATATCAATGGAAAGAATAATCCTACAAATGTTATAGAAAAATAATTACTAAAAAAAGCCCTTAAAAGGGTTATAGTTAACAATAGGCTGACCATACGCATTAAGGGCTACGTTGAAAAAACACCTATTAAGGTTAAGTTACGTGCCAGTGAACATGTGTGTCCCAGAAAATTAAAAGATTGTTAGGGAATTAAGGCAGCCAACTTATTCAATTAACACGGTTAAATTAAAAGCTTACACTACTTTGTCGTAAAAAAGTTGTTTGTAGGAATTGATAAAGTCGAAACGCATACCTATAGGAAAAATGGAGGTAATTAGAGTCAATTTAGCTGTGAAATTAGCAGGGGCAAGGCTAGTCAACGAAGAGGTAATTTATTAGCAACCGGAAAAGATTGGTTAACTACAATAGCATGCGTATACAAAAATAAAAAGTCGCTAGTGTTAAAATACTAGTAATTATAATGCAATAAATCAATTTTACATATAGTAAAGTTGACTATACTGACTGTAAGTTAAGTGTGTTGTTTTGTAAGTCTATTGTATTAACTACAAGTTAAGTACAGTATGCGCACACTTCATACTAAGGTACGAGCTAAGTAATTGATCATACAAATTAGTGTGGAGACCGGCTAGCGGTCTACCAAACCTAGAATAATAAATCCACTACTTAACCATCCAATACTACTGTTACCTCGACCAATCAAATCAACAACGTTGCAATATCTAAAACCCTACTAACGGACTTTTTTATAACGAATAATAAACTTTCTAGGAATTTTGTAGATCAAATAGATAATTATCAGATTCAATTATAAACATTACACAAAAGTATATTTTATAACGAAGTTTCCAACATTATGCTGAAGCTTTTTTTTTTTAAAAAAAAAACTTAAACGAAAACCATTATTTTTGTTGTTTTGAAAAGGGTGTTTTTTTTTTTAAAAAAAAGTGTAGTATTTATGAAAATTTAAAGGGAAAGAATCTTTACCGTTTTCTTAGAAATTGAAACACGATTTTCGTTTTAGTTGAATGAATTCATCCGGTAATATAATTTATTATAATAGTTGAAAAGAGTTTATTGAGTAAGTTTATCCTAAAACGTTAATTCGACAATAGAGTCTAATACAATATATAAAGAAGACGACGACGTAATAATGTATATTAATACGGCGCCAGAAAGCGAATACACGATTTTGTAAGATGGTTTGCCGTAATTTAAGTAAACTTTTATAAAAGAGGTAAAGGTTTGAAAGCTAAGCCCTTGATGGAAATTCAGGCTTCTGCTCCTATACATAATATTGTTTATTGTGTGATTCGTGATGCGTTCGACAAATCCCCTGTATTCTATGTACTTGGGTTTGTCGAAATGCATTATAAAGTTGATAATAACCTGTTTGTAAATCTGATATACCGTTTCTCGTATATTAAATTTATATTTTTACGCGTTCAAAACTTTGGTCAAGCCTTAATATCACAATGTTGGGTACGGTACATAATAGCGTCTTTTTCCGTTGGTGGCGGTGTAATTTCCTAGCGTTTTTGAAATAGCTAATGGGTTTTTTACGAAAAGCAGGCGAAACCCTTCGCAAGTGCGCCGGCGGCACGCGCAATCTTGTTGGCTCTGTTGGCTGTAGCCAAGGCAGGAGTCATTTAAAGTTTTCGCC
Organism: Anisogramma anomala; assembly: GCA_038502455.1. Lineage (NCBI taxonomy): Eukaryota > Fungi > Ascomycota > Sordariomycetes > Diaporthales > Gnomoniaceae > Anisogramma > Anisogramma anomala. The sequence goes on along the minus strand of JASMMZ010000019.1, from coordinate 386,564 downwards.
GATTGTTAAGAAATCGTATGAGGGTCTGGTGGCAGCACTAATAATTGTGGGGGCTGCCCGAGGATGTATCGGGAAGGATGAGTTGAGTGAGACCTATCGTCCTGGAGTAACGCTTAACTTACCCCATCAAAGCACTGCTTTAGTGCATGAAATGTTGAACTGGCCGATGTGGACCAGATGGAAATCAGGTGGGCGTGATTAGTGTAGGCCATATTGGGAAGAAGGATCGGCCGTTTATTTTGGGCACCCGGAAAGCACTCATGTGTGTCCGGAGCCGAGCCCGGCTACCGGCTCGGCGCATCACAAAATGGACTGTGGGCCTGGAGCCGCATAGTATCAAAATACTAGTGGAATGAAGGGCTTTCATAGCAGTGGCGAATGAATTTTCGGCCAATGTTATAGTATGGTTGTTGAGGAGAGGAAGAATCTGCGATAGATCCAGTCAACGAAAGGGAAAAAAAGTGTAGATATTCCTTACTTGGGTGGTTCCCGTGGTGTCACATTGAATATCCTGATAGCCTACATTATGAGCTTCCGGGTTTCATAAGCGTACTTCAAAAAGGGGAGCCAGCGACGAGCGTGCAGATACGTGGGGCGGCTCGTGCTTCTACATAGAACATCTTGGTGACACCCCAGGCGGCCGCCCGTCAGCCTTCGGCCCTGTCTTATCACACAAGCACGAGAGAGACACAGCCGGACGGAGCATATCGGCCACGTTTTCCATGCAAGCAGAGCTTGTACCATGGTGATCTGGAAAGGGGGATTCAGACACAATGCATGATTCATCCGCCCCAGGAGGTAATGTAGGGTACAGTCAACCCATCCTCATGTTGTGATCAGATTGGACAAGATTAGATGGGAAGTAATATCCGGATCAACAAAGCTTTCCATCCATATGGACTAGATGAACTTCCCATTGTGGTTTTTTTGGCAAAATTTAATCCTTTCTTCTGGCGGGCGCCGCGATCCCATGGGACGATCAGGGCACACATCCGGCTGGTTCTGATAGATAACAAGGGCCTATCGCTCTCAGAAAGGATGGGCGAATAACATCAGCATGAGTGATATTTGCCCAACCCGGGGCTCATTGGAGGGCACGTCGAGGAACATGTTGGTGCCGCCGAGGTCGCACCGACTCCGACGTCGTGGAATATATACGCCCATCGTATCTTGCGTCCTAGAGACATCTCAGCCTCTATGTCAGTACTTCCAGAGTGCATTCACCTTGTGTCTTCGCCACGGCCCACATGCGACCTGAAGGCCCAAGATCGACCGATTATCAGCGCCGTTTTTGGAACCATTGGCAAGCCACCGCTACTGGTAGTGCTACACGGCTGAACGTCCACTATCAGCTTCGCAAATTCCTTCACAGCACCACACGGTAGAAGAGTCCTGGCCAACTTTCAGCACTGGGAAAGATGACTTTGGTTGACACAGTCAACGGCAAGGTTGCAAAGAGTCCGGTGGGCAGATGGTTCCGGCTCGATGGTTCCGGCCACCCAAAGACTCGCAAGGGATCCCACTTCTGCACCGAGCTCCGCGCCGGGCTGGCCACCTTCTTCGCGATGGCGTATATCATCGCGGTCAACGCGGTACGAGATACGCCTCTGTCGACTACATCAAGACCAGGACCTGCTGCTAACGCATGCTCATCCATGGCCAGGGCATCGTTTCGGACACTGGCGGCACGTGTGTATGCGACGGGGGTGCCGCCGACCCTGTCTGCGACACCAACGAGGCCTACCTGTTGTGTGTGAACGAGATCAGGCGGGACTTGATCACTGCCTCGGCAGCCATTTCGGCTTTGGCGACCTTCTCCATGGGCCTGTTCACGAATCTGTGGGTCGGGCCCGCATCCAGCTTGCGCCGGGCCACGATAGCTGACTTCCTATATAACAGGCCCATCGGTGTAGCGCCGGGCATGGGCCTCAACGCCTACTTCGCCTACACTGTCGTCGGCTACCACGGCACCGGCACCGTGCCCTACCGCGTGGCCCTGACCGCCATCTTCGTCGAGGGCTGGATCTTCTTCGCGCTCGCGCTGCTCGGCATGCGCCAGTGGCTGGCGCGCGCCATTCCGAAGTCCATCAAGCTGGCGACGTCCGTCGGCATCGGGCTGTTCCTGACCCTCATCGGCTTGACGTACTCCGAGGGCATCGGCCTCATCGTCGGCGCCACGGCCACGCCGACGGAGCTGGCCGGCTGCATCGACGCCCTGCGGGACCCGGACTCGCTCCTGTGTCCGGGTGGCGCGAAGATGCGCAACCCGCGCATGTGGCTCGGCATCTTCTGCGGCGGCATCCTGACCAGCCTCCTGATGATATACCGAGTCAAGGGCGCCATCTTGTTCGGCATCATTCTCGTGTCCGTGATCTCCTGGCCACGGACAACGGACGTTACCTACTTCCCCTACACCGCCGCGGGCGACGACAACTTCCGCTTCTTCAAGCAAGTCGTGGCTTTCCACCCCATCTCGAAGACGTTGAATGTGCAGGAGTGGAGCATCGCCGGCTATGGCGGCCAGTTCGGTCTAGCACTCATCACGTTCCTCTATGTCGACATTCTCGACTGTACGGGGACTCTGTACGCCATGGCGAAGTATGCAGACTTGGTCGACCCAGTCACGCAGGACTTCGAAGGCTCGACCATTGCGTACGCTGCGTCCAACCTCCCGACCGTCCTCACCGAAAAAAAAAAAAAAAAAAAGCTTACTGACACGGCCCTTCCAGATACATGGTCGACTCCGTCGCCATCGCCATCGGCGCCGTCCTCGGCACGCCCCCCGTGACGGCCTTCGTCGAGTCCGGCGCCGGCATCAGCGAGGGCGGCAAGACCGGGCTGACGGCCATGGCGACCGGCGCGTGCTTCCTGCTGGCCGTCTTCCTGGCGCCCGTCTTCGCGTCGATCCCGCCCTGGGCCACCGGCTGCGTGCTGGTCCTCGTCGGCTGCACGATGGCGACCGCCGCGGCCGAGATCAACTGGCGCTACCTGGGCGACGGCGTGCCGGCCTTCGTCACCATCGCGCTCATGCCCTTCGCGTACTCGATCGCCGACGGGCTGATCGCCGGCGTCGCCACGTACGCCGTGCTCAACATGGCCGTCTGGGCCGTCGAGAAAGCCTCGCGCGGCCGCGTCGTGCCCCCCAACAAGCACCTGAAGGAGGCCTGGACGTACAAGCTGCCGGGCGGGGTCTTTCCGCCGTGGATGAAGAGGCTGGCACACGGCAAGCGGGATTTCTGGAGGGAGGAGGGGAGGAATGGGGCCCCGGGGCAGCAGGAGAGCCGCGCGAGTGGGAGCTCGCACGAGGCGGAGAAAATGGCCAGGACCGGTGGACGCGAGACGGGGTAGAGACGATGGAGAGGAGGCCAAGTCGTGAAATGAGGTGTTCACACGCGCTGCACTGGGAAATATACGCAACACGGTGCCAAATCTCATTTTCTTTCGAAGCTTATGATGTGTTGTACATACTCTGACATCTGTACTGCAAGATTGGCTTCCCACCATCTCGATCAAGGCCTGCGAAGGCGGAAGTTCTAAGTCTATACGGCGACCTTGCTGAGGAATCGGCTTTGCAAGCAAATCGATCTGATGAACAGGCCGATTGGTCGAGAAGGTTGCTGTATAGACTGCTCGCGGTGCATTAGATTGGGTCAGTTTGTCACAAATACATTGCCGATTTTTCAACTTCTTGTTCTTATTATTCGCCCCATCTGGTTATACATGATCATTGAAACCCATCTTCTCATAGTCCAATCATTAACTGCGAGATTTTTACAATGGATATTGTTACATTATAAATACAATGATCCGGATTAAACCTACCCTATATCGACTAGCTACCTGATATACGAAATAATATTTCAATGACTTTCAGTTCAAGTAAACAAAACTACCCAAATAGAAACAGTAGTGATTCATTTTTGTATTGGTAGCGTGATGATCAGGATACATACCTGGGATAATTCATACTGGGGAAATAGCTACCTGAGGTTATGAGGAATATGACTATTGGACCAGGAGAATTTACAGTTACTAGCTCAAATATAGATGAAACAACAATCCGATCCTCACCCAAATCCTCCCAATCGCAATGTACTCATCTTGGTGACCTGTATAGCTCTCGAATCCTTTTAGATCTCCTTATTCGCAGTTAGAATTAAACCAGAAAAGCTAAAAAAGAGTGACGGCGAAAGAAGTAGAGAAGTAATTACGAAAGAAGAACCGAGACAACGAGTACAAGAATAGAAATAACGAGAGAATGAGAATCGAGAGAACGATTACGAGAACAGAAATAACGAAAGAACGAGAGAACGAGAACTGAGAGAATGAGTACGAGAACCGAGAGAACGAGTACAAGAACAGAAACAACGAAAACGAGAACCATAAACCCACTTTACCTCACAACCCTACAGTTAGCCGAAACTAACTATTTACCAAACTGGACTGGATTAGGCTATAGTAACACTTTGAAGATAAACTGTAAAAAATTGTAAATCTTATCCGCTAATCTTAGTAATCTAACGTATATGTTATTTTGAGAAATTTTATGATTATTCATGTTTGACAGTATTAATTAACTATCAAAACAAATATTTACTAAACCATATAGGTAATATAACCTATGACAATAATATCGTATATTATTACATTATTTAAAATGAATTTTACCAAAACTTTTGAAGGATAACTGGAGAAGAGTATCATCATTTATGTCGATGACATAAAGATTGCGGCTGAAACTTAGTCGCAAGATGTCAATTTAATCGAAAAGCTTTGCAAAAGTTACTTCAGAAAAGGACTGAGAAAAAAAAACGGTTTAATGATATTGTAACACGCCTGAAGAAGAGAGATAATAATGAAGTGATCAAGAAGAAATCTTTACTGCCCGTTTTAAGACTTGGCATATGACAACTTATATGAATATAATAGTTAAGGTGAACTTATTTGTATGACAAGCATAAGAATTATTAGTGGAATACGTGAGAAAGGCCGATGATGTCGCCGTCTAAAGCCTTTAAATCTTGTAAAAAGAATTGAGAAACAGATTTTTCGCGTATTTAATGGATAATAAATAAAAGAGAGATACGACGTTGCAAACAAAAGTTACCAATCGCCTAGTTTTTTGAAAATCTTATAAACGAGAATAGGATGTATAAGGATAAAGTTACATACAACATGGTGAAAAAGACGCGGATTTAAGTAACGATGATACCGGGTTATGATAATAATTGTTTTCTTACATATAACAACTAATGAAATAATATCCTAGAATACTTGATGAAAAAATATTGGCTGAAGCCATACAGATAATGAGATTAATATAAGAGAAAATGGGTCCGTAGATACCTTAGAGAAGCGGTCGAAATAATTTCCACAATTTTCAGAATTCTCGTCATTACTAAAACTAACCTTAAAACACGCTTGGTTTTTTTTTTTTCAATTAACTATGGAAAACTTACGGGAATAAGAAATAAGTCATATATATTAAAGAAGAAATAATGCGAGCAACGAATAATTACAATTATAATAAACTAATATGTAGATATACTTTAATTATAGTAAGATGCCCAAACTATATTATAAGTTTTTCAATTATTCTTATTTTAGGTAATCATAATTCAAAACGTATCATATAGGAGATTTAGTATTTTTTGGACGGCTGATATTCGAGGAATTAAGGATAGAAAACGAGATAAACCTAAAGATGTATGAGTCGTTATTTACAATATTGATGAATTAAAGTAAACGCAAAAACGAATTAGTAAACTGAGTAAAATGTTAGGATTTTTGTTCTATACCTAATACTAATTGTTTTTACCCATGATATATGGTTGATTTTATTGTACCAGGAGGTAATGTATGAAACATATGAATCAATTTTAAGTGCTAATATATTCGCGAGAAACAAAAATATATTTGTGAGGAACTTTAATATACTTATGAAAATAAGGGAAAATGTAGAGAAATTGCAAATGTTACGCCTTTCATGGCTGTTAAACAACGTTCTATTACAATCACGAGGTTGATAAACCTATACGTTAGTATTGAAAACGGGGAAAGAGAACCACTTACTTGTAAGGGGCGAAATTCTCTTTTTTTTCGAGTTTCGTAGTCGTAGACTATGTTTTTCTGAGGCTAAACCGGAAAAATGATTTAAAGAGGCTTTGTATAATATCACAGGGTAATATAAAAGGAATAGTGAGTAAATATTATCTGTAAGTGGGAATATATTATCCTAATTCGAGTATTTTCAGGCTGGTTTTAAAAATGATTTAATTTGATCGATATATTGCGAGATATATACCTCAAGATTATTTTGGAGTAGTTGTTGAATTATAATCCGGTGCTACGTATGTAAATGGCTCGTTTATGTCGGTTGGATGCCGTTCAGCAGGTACGAATAGGTAAAAAAAGGCTGAAAAAAAGTGTAAACGTACGGTGTTTACGAATACAGAGGTGATGATAGTGTGGATATTACCAAATATTTCTATAGTTAGTAAGCGGCCACACTGCAGATTGCATCTTTTTAGAGCGCACAGTAATGTGTCACTCTGCAAGGTGCATTCCTGTAGAGTGCATGATAGCGTGCCACTACCTAGAAGTTGCATTAGTAAAGTGCATGGTAAAGTGTTATTCCTGGGAAGGGAGATTAACTGAGTGTATGGTAGAGTGTTATCGCCCGGGTAGGAGTTTATAATCATTGGCCTGTAGCGTGCACTTTCCGGATACCTCTTCTTCCTTTTATCTTATTATCTATTTTTAATATAAATACCAATTTTTACGATTACTATTTTAACGTACCTAATATAATAATAATGTTACCGATGCTAATTAATAGCTAACTCCGTTGATTATAAATAGTTTAAAAATGAACTTAAGTTAAATACCTAAAATGAGATGTTATAGCGGTCCTAACTATTCGTACTTTGATATTACGGCTAGCAAAAACCATATAGGAATGTGAAAATGCACGGAACGCCTTTAGAAACCGAAGCGTAAAAAATTTGTAAAACCTGACATACCTTCAAAAAGGATAACTTTAATACCAAATTATTAACTTGGTTAGTAATTTATTTACTAAAAGCCTCTTTATGTAATCCGTTAATTCGTTTTAACGTTTTAAACGTACCCGGATTTTTTTTAGAGAGCGTTTCATTACTTATTAGTCTACGTAAGTTGAAACTAATAAGTTTCAGAATCTTTCTTCAAGACTGATCCGGTTTAAACGCTATATTTGAACCGCTATTACACTTCGGAAACACCCAAGATAAAGCATTTAAACCGCTTACAATGTTTAAAAACAGTTAACATACGACATCCGAATCACCTACCAAATATATACCACGTGCTAGATATAGTATTCGAAACGCCCATTACGCCACCAGAACTTACCAAAACATTATATACAAACTATAAAATACCCCTCCCATCCCCAGGTCTTAATACCTTATTTAATTTCCCTCGTTCCTATTTTATTCTATTCGTTTTTTGTTTCTTTGCCTTCCCTAGTTCTTACTAAGTTACACCGCTTATTTAAATTTATTGTTTATGAGGTTTAATTTTTCTAGCTACTTGTCTATTATAGCGTTTACCAAGTACTAAAAGACTAATTTGGGACGCCTGACTAACTTGTAATGAAGTTCCATGTATATTTCATGTAAACTCTGTTGAAGTTAATAAGAGCTAAATGCTTTATTTTATACTGTTTTCTGTATTTAATATTTTTTCATTTAACATAGTATACGTTTTTATTTAAACCAATTCTTTTTGAAAATTATATTGTCGATATACACGAATATTATTAACTACAAAAACTTACACTTTAAACAGTTCCAAAATTACTGATATACGTATATACTAGCTTCCCAACCACTTTAATACACTTCTCACTTTCATAAACATTGATTCAATAATAATAAACTTAACAAATGCCAGCTAGTATATGTACTATTTATTTAAAAAATATAAAATTTCTTAAAAGTATTTTTAAGTATTTAGACCTTAACTTGAAAGAAAGCAGGATCGAAAATCTAGTGGAAACGTTGGATAACTTTACGGTGAATACCTATGTTATAAATATAATTTTTAATTACTATAACTAAGATATTGAAAGAAGCGACTTATTTGATGATTCTAGAGAGGATTTTAAGAATGGGACGGCAAAGTTGTAGTGTATAGTAGACGGTATAATTTTAAGAATACAGCATCAATAACTATGGAGTAAAGGTATTATACGACCGGTGGCAATAAAAGTCGTATCGAACAAGCATTATCGGTAACGGACCGGATTATTTAAATGCCAAAATAAACCGATAATAAAGTGATGGACGTGAAATTCGTAGAGTGATACAGGTTGGAAAAACGTTAAAACCGGTTTTTAGAAATAATAGATGAAGAATGAGAAATTAATCAGTAAACACAGGGAGTAAAACGCTTAATAAAGTTGAGCGTACGTCGTGAAGTGTAGACGGAGTTGGAGGAATTAATAAAAGAGGAGGAATGGTTACAAATATTATCAATAACTCGGGTCGAACACAGATTTTTACTAAATTACACTTTTAAATAAAGATAGATATAACATTAATCTCCGGTTACAGTGAGTAACCCGATTTACCGAAATAAAAGCGACACTGATGAGGAAAAATACTCGTCCAAAGATACGATAAACGGTGTAAAACTATAATACGAACCTTACAGATTAATACCTAACAATTGCGACCCCTACTGAAACCGTTCACTATACCATTTTCCCACTAATAAAAGTAATATTATGATATTTACCAACTTCGCCAGATTGTGGGATAAAAAAGGGAATTATAGTGGCGAGCTATACGACGCCTTCGATAATAAGATACGTGAAATATTCAATGCGTATAAAAAACTACATATAAAATTGTTATAGTTTTATGTTATCTTACCTAATATTCCATTCAGTTCAGAAAAAAAAAAATGTATATATCACTTGACGAAGTAGAACCCATTGATGAAATTTTATATCTACTTAAAAATATAATAATACGAGAATAAATTACGAACTTTACGATAAAGATTGAATCAATACCATCTAGGAATCTGTGAAAAACCAATGTAAAAACTTTAATAAAACCCTATAGTAAGTTCTTACCGTCGTATTAGCGAAGTTTGGGAAATGCTAGGGGGCCCTTGAACTAGTATATAAAGGAGATAAATCACTAAAGCAAATCTCGCGAAAATAATTTACTACGTACCATACCGACGATTGAGAATATTCTCGAAATAAAATAAACGCTATAAATATATCTACCGGAATGAAAGAAATTGAAGAAAAAGCCCTGTAAACCTAGAACAAAATAACAACTAACGAAAACAACCCTCCAATTAAAAACGAAGTTTATCAAATATATAGCAATACTTACAGAGGAGCATACTAAGCTTTACATGTTCTCAAAAACACTATATTATATACAGAAAGGTCGGTTATTAATCGACCAATAACTTAGTAAATTAGGATATTCGAATTAAACGTTAGTTTTAAGCCGATTACCTATTGAAATAGTAAACTAAAGCTAATCTTACTACGTATAAAGAGAATTTTAAAAGCGTAAAGAATATATTAAACGTTTACCATTACGAGTACACATTTGAAAAGGAACACTTAAGAATGACAAAACTTACTTAATAGCGTAATATGAGAAAACCGACCAGCGAATTTTCACAGGTTTATAAAATTCTTTATTCCTATATATTGTAGGCTTGAATTACAAGAGCTAATGGTATTATACCACAGGATTAAACAACTATCTCCAAAACGTTTTTACGGCTATTTCACAACGTGAGGCAAATAAATGTAGAAAAAGGAGCGCTAAAAACCATCGATTTTTTTGTCACAAATGCTATCTGTATTTGCAATCTCTACGAAGGTTCAAATTCCGCCTTTAAAACGATATAAACTTGAATTACGAGGTAATTGTGAATATAATATATTTTGACACCTAGCAAGTACTAGCTCGTCAACGTAACGACATTATTCAAAACTGAGAAATTTACGCAAAACGATTTCATTACGGATTATTAGGATACTTGGGTTAATTCCTGGTCAAAATTTTATTAAAAACCATTAAACCGAATTATATACGATACCGACACAGTCTTCGACTTAATCAAATAACTTATTAAGGATAGGATCACCAGTCATAACTGTAAGTGAATATAGGTAAAAGTACTATAGGGTATTAGAAAGTATAAATAGTATTATACACTGCTTAGACGAGTATATGTAGTACTGGTTAAGGAACTAAAAGGTATTTGTTTTACAGAATCAATGCTTTATATAGCGGTAAGCGCCGTGAATAATATATCCGACTCGATTGGGCTTATATTATCACTATTTGTTTTTGGTAATTACCTTGAAGTCTACACAGATTTTACAAGATTATTAGTTACGATGTAAAAGGCAAATTCTGTAGTAAAAGTCATAATAACATGAAGTTCTTTACGGGCTAAGAATGATATCTCAATAATATTATTCATAGAAAAAGGCCCGCCTAAAACTAGCGCGTTGAACCACCTATTACAGTTTGAAGTTTTGGTTTGGAAAAAGAAGAAAAGATGGATTAGTTTTTACAACATTGACGAGTTTAGGTGCTACGATGTATTTGTGGACTTACCAAATAGCACAATTTTATTTAGTTAAACCATAGTAGGTAAATATAGGAAGGAATTTATAAACAATAGCAGTCTAAAAACGTAATTTAAGGAATATAACCTACCAAACTACTCCCAAAATAACGAATTTAGGCTACCCCCAAAACTCATGTACCCCTTAAATAGCCTTTTGCAACCTTTACCACCTTACGAAACCGGCCCGCCTATACTAATAAAACTAGTATCACGTCGCTGAGGGTGTTCACTTAACCCCAAAAATAAAATACTTTTTAAAGCCTTTTTTACAATTTTCTTTATTACGTAAAAGGAAATACAAGACCTAAGTTAAATTTAAAGCTTCGTAAAAAATGTATCATCACTACCTTAAGTACGCTATTTAATTCATTTACCTAAAATTTAATGTTTGTTTTGATCAAATGAGGCCTTTTTCGGTTTAAAAGGTTTAAATCAACGTTTCATAAAGTTTATAAAAGTTTTTCAATACGTTAGGTCAACGAGTTCAAAGATAAAATCGGAAGACTTATAAAAAGAGTCACTTTGTAGTATGAGGATACGATAACGCTAGTGAAAAAAATTATAATTTAATTGTATGCTTTATAAAGAATAAGTTATTGTTTAATTTTAACATTTATCCATTCCTTAAATACAACGTACAATCTTTATATATAGCTTTATAACATTACTTAATTTTATACGTAATCGGAAAAAAAGCTAAAACATTATATATACGCCTATATATTTATAAAGCTTCGAAAGCGTTATCCACGCGGAAGGATTTTACGTATCTAAAAACCGCTCTATGGACTTGTTAATGTTGGGTTATACTGGTATAATACCCATTGAACGCATTATAAAAAGTAGTTCGAAATAGCTAATTCGACCTTCGACCTATACCTTCTGGTTTTAAAACTATGTTTTAAGGGGTTTACATTGACGACTATGTAAACGAACGATATATTAACGTTATGTCATACGTTGTTTGCCACTACGACGGAGAGAAACCTCGTAAAAGCCGGATTGAAAGCGAAATCCAAAGTTTTTCCAACGGAAGACCGTGTAATCGGTTTTAAAGGCGTAATAATCGCGCTCCAAAACCATATTTTAAACCTCTTGAAAAGGAGTAATTAAACAAAGTTACCCTTACTAACATAAACAATGTAGAATAAGCTAAAAAATACAAGTGTTAACGTATATATGAAGCCTGAGTCGTATTAATAACACAGTTAAAGGCGGCGGTTAACCTTTTGATCGCCTTATACTATTAAATAGACCCTTTGAATACCGTATATAAAACGTTTAATAAAAGTCTTAAATAGCATATAAATAATGTGAAATGCGGCCTACGATTTATATCACTCGATATACGTATTACCAAACTTTTTATTTTTACTAATGACTTATTTGCCAATAATACAAACTATAGCTCGTAAATAGGATTCGTTTCATTTTTAGTAACGAGATATTCACTTGAAACGGATTTAATCTTTATAAAAATTGTATCTAATAAAGATTTATTAAATATGAGTAGGTTACCCAAAACGTTTAAACCTCGGAAATTTACGGTATAGTTAAAGGATTCGACTGAGAAATCACTATGTTAATAATGGTCCGGATAATCGTTTCTAACCTTAATTTATATCCCCCTTTTTTAATGGTTTATACCAATGTTTTCCCTTTTACCAATATTTAATCAAGCTCGACATCATAAACAAAAAAACGGTTTAAAATCAATATCATAGCCTTACGCAAATCGTACGAACGAAATGAAATTAAAAAGACAAGATGAATTAACGGAAAGTTAAACTCAGCGGATGAAATAATTAATGGCACCTAGAATAGGGTATTAAAAACGATTATATTAACAAGTACATCTTTTGTTAATGGTGCTCAAAAGGCTTTACGAATTCGCCTTAACTATGTATTCTTCATCCCATATTTACCACTTTCACATCATTTTACCTATTTACACCGTTATGCACATTTTGTCGCTATTTGGAGTCGTTATTTACGTCGTTGTTAACATTTTTTTACTATTTGTATCTACTACTTGCAACGCTTTTTAAAGTTTTATTACTATTTAAATATACTATTTATACTGTTTTTTCAAGTTTTATTACTGTTTAAATCTACAATTGACACCGTCTTTTAAAATGTTGTTGCTATTTAAATATACAATTTGTATCGCCTTTAACATATTATCGCTTTTATTTTACTATTTAAGACTTTCCTAAGTATAATTTTCATTCGTTAACCTTGGAATTTGTCACCTACGTTAGTAAATTTTTGAAAATCAATTTCATTACCATGTAGCGAATTGTAATATAGCTGTATCAATTGGTGTAATAAAAGTGGGAAGCTATTCGTTACCCAAAGGAGAGGAGGAAAGCGGCGCTCCATTGTCGTCCTCGTTATCCTCCTCCTCCTCACCATCCTCGCTGCTGCAATTACTGCTAACGCTGCCGCCATCACTGATATCGACGCCGCTACCGACGTTGCAGGAAAGGGGGCTCCTCGCCTTAGGCCACATGCCATTAGGTAAAGACGCGTGGGGATTTTCAACTTTTTTATAACGACGTACCATAACTTCGTCGAATTCACCTACGTAATATATACGTAATCCTGCCTTTTAGGCAGTAATAGCGGTTGTTGTCTCCTTCGGTCGCCGGTTAACGCCCATTATTAATTAGTATTGGGTTATTTTGATCATTATAAAAGTAGTTAACTTTGGAAAACGCTGCGGATTGTATGTAAGATAATAAGAAATTATTAGTTGCTGTTAAGATTATGGGTTTAAAGTAAACATACCGTAAAGACGGCGGTTTCGTAATGAGGCTCCGGTTTACAGCCCTATAATCACTAGAACGGGAGCGTATTCATTATCAATCTGCTTATAGCAGTAGCAACGGGTAAGATAACTTCCGTTCTAGTAGCAATCGCTAATAAACTTAACCGCGGCTATAGACGCTAAGTACAGCACATAAGGCGTGTTTATTAGCGGCCTAGAGCTACAGACCTGTGTACATCGTTTTAGCGCTTTATGTGTCAGAAAGATTTTAGGGCGTACCCTAGCGAGCTGTACCTCTAGGCGACTGGCTCGGTCAGCTACTTCAGCCTCGTTTATAAAACATATTGAAATAGTAGATATTGAAAGGGGGATTAGTAATATAGATCGCATGAAAAGTCCGCTAAGCTAAGTTTGTAACAGCAGAGGGGGGCGAGATTGCTACGAGTAATAGGGTATTTACCTATAGCCAAAATTTAAGGTTTATAATCTTAAAAGCCCCCCACTCCTATTTTTAAGGGGTGGGGGGAAAAAGGGTAGCGGAATTATTGGCGGCGGCGACAGAGAAGGTAGCAAAAAAAAAAAAAGGCCGGGATTAATAATATGTTGCCTAAATAGATAGAGCTAAGGGTAGGGGTGGTGGCGTTACGACGAGCAGCGGCGGCAATAGCCTCTTCGCGCTTATACTATCGCGTCAAATAACGCCTAAAAACCGGTTTCTACGTGTTATTTGTGATCGGAAGCGGTTAAAATGTAACGTTTATTTGATAACTTACCTAAGAAAACAATAAAAGTAATTAATTAAAATAGTGACTTAGGTATGTATACGACAATTACTTGATTATGGATTTATGATATACAAAGGAACACATCATCAATAGAGAAAAAAAAGAGGGTATATTTAATCCGATAACAATATATCTTTTTATATCAACCCTAAAGTACCTAACGCCAATAATTACCTTGTACCTCTATTCCTTTAGATTCATACCCTAACAAAAATCGATAACCATACATCTATCGATATCTATAACGTCCCCAAATGACCTAAACTAACTTGGGCATTATTGTAATTATTACTGCAGTTAAAAACTATGAATCCAAACCTTAACAATTTCAAATGGTAGCAAAACTATCATTATTCAATAATATATATAAATTATACTACATCTATATTATTATCACTAACCCACGAGTAGAAACTATATTACAACCAAACTATTATAACTAAATTACGAATACAGATTGCGTTAAAAAAGAAAATATTATCTATATAGATATTACTATATATTTTTATAATTAGTAAGCAGTCACGGTACAAATTACATCTTAATAAAGTGCACGGTAATGTATCTCCTTTCAAGGTGAATTCCTAAAAAGTGCATGATAATATACTTCTATCTAGAAGTGGTATTATCAAAGTGTACGGTTAAGTGCCATTGCCTAGAAGGGAGATTAGCAAAGTACATGGTAGAATGTCACTTCCCAGGTGAAAGGTTATGAGCTCCCACCTGTGGCGTACACTCTCCGAATTCCTTTTCTCCCTTCTATCTTACTATTTATATTCAATACTAACACCAATGTTTACGATTACTTTTCTAATTTACATGTAAAAATAGAGACCTTACCGACGGATAGTAATATTTTTATAGAAATTTGGGAATATATTCACTGTTAATAGTTTGTGAGATACAAATACGTGATTTTTTTGAAAAAAATGAAGTCATTATTACGGGTTATGATAAGTTAACCATTATTACGTACGTTTTTAATGCGAAGGTCATCTGGCTCCATCGCGGGATTAAACTAGGTATTGTTAATTACTTTACGGAGATTACAATTTGTGTCATTTAGATTTCAATACTTTGATATTTACTGGGGAATGATGCGATTTTCTTTCAATAAAGATATATTTATTTCTGAATGTTTTCTGATTATTGAACCTAATATTTTGAGTAAGTTAAACCCTTAAATAAATAAGAATCGCCGGCAATAAGTTAAATAACTAGTTTATAAAAGTAAAAGCCCCCCCAACAAAAACTCATCTTTACGTAAAAAACGAGCTTTTTCCGCGGTATTCAATTATGATGAATATTTAAAATAAAGGTTGAAAATATAAGTCAATATGCTAAATATTTACAATAGATTTGGTCTTTACATGAAAAAGCAGGGTTTTATGTATGAAACTCGGCTAGAACTAGAGTTTCAATCGATTAGAATTATTAGTATAGGTTATTAAAAAATTCAACATTATGATTACAGCCGCATTGATACCAGTTTTGAACTACAGGATACAGATAAATTAACTTCACGTTATAATATCGCTGCTTGAAATATATCAACGTAAAGAGGCATAGAAATCGTGTATATTATCAAGGGAAATAAAACTCATTCTACCTTATATACTACCGCCACTTTTGAAGTATTTTAAGGCCATAGTTGAACCCCTTTCAACAGCCGCAAAACGATGGCAAAAGCTAAATTCACTTTGAAATAGTTGCATTAGATTTCTTCAACTTTTGAAAAAAAAAAAAATTGGGTCAAGAATCAATTTCTCAAAACTTTAATTATGAACCTTAACAAGTAGATAAAGAGTTGGTACAAGAAAGTTCATGGTGTAGGTTACATATTACTAAATTAATTTACACCTTATAAATTCACGTCAAAACAGGTTAAAAAAGGGAAAACATTACGCTTAGTGGTTATATTCCATCTCTTTTAAAACTATTAATAAATTAACTATAACACAGAAATATTCCAATATAACAGTTATGACGAATAAATGCTTACTACATTCTTCTACAGCGAAGAGCCCTAGGATGATTACCTTATTCTTTTTTTCTTCCTTCTAAATTCTCTCATTCCTTTCGCCCTCGCCCTCATTCTCTATTGCTGCATATTCTAGTGCTGACCCGACTAAATCTTTGGAAAAAACTATCGCCTCGGCGGCAGTTACCGCCACGCGTACTGGGTTGGGTAGGGCTATTAAGAGATTCAACAACGCGTTAGCGGCTGCTTTAACCTTATACATGGTTAAAATGGCTACGGAAATGGCTTCGAACACCACCTTCCTATCTTTGCTCTGGATAACTATATACCAGATAGATGTGTTACCCTAAATTAACAATAATTCACTTTTTAACGTAACGAGTGTATTTAACGCCGTCGTTTTTACAAAATCCATGATTAACGCATATTAATAGAACTCGGATGCACTTTATATAAAGATACTATTATATGGTAGCAGGAGGAATATTGCGCGCATTTATTTCTACCACCTTTTAGGCTCTTGTTTGAGAAAGTGGAGGAATTTGACTATTTACGACCTATGTCTCACATTCATATTGCGACCTAAAATATGTAAAGAGGGCGAACTTACGAAAGATGACCGATATTACAGCAACGTGAACGTCAATTACAAGTTCATTCCTAACTAAAATATTATAGCGTTAAACAATGCGCGCGCTGTTCCAACTATAAAGCTGTAGGTAATATAACTTCGCGATTTACTACATGGATATGAAAACCCTAATGAATTGAATAAAAATATAAATAATGAGTTTTGTTTCGTTGTGAATTTTAATTAGCAATGAACAAAGTATTATTATGATTTTGAAGACGTAAATATTGATAATTTAGTGTAACTTGATTTTATTTGGTTTTCAAATTTTAATTCATTACTTTATTTATTGATAGGCCTTTATTGTTGAATCTTACTCGATTCTAATCTCTGGTGGAATTAACTAGTATTGCATTGAAAGTGGTGGTGGGTTACTTCTAAGTTGGGTAGACCGCTAGCTGGTTTCCACACTCATTTTTATGGCCAATTTCGTGGCCTGTGCCTAACCTAACATAGGTATCTACTGTACTTAACTTGTAGTCAATACAGTCAATCCCGCAAACTACAGCCCAATTTCAATTAGTACGAGCAACTTACTATCAGTATAGTTGACTTCTGTTTCAACAGTATTTATTTTTGGTCTTAAATATTTGACAGACGATATAAAAAAACGAGTTACCTGGAATAGCTCTATTGGTCGCCTAGAAACGGTAAAGGTATCATGCGCTTAAATTAAAGAGACTCACAAGTATTATATTGCTTATTTACAAGTCATATACTAAAAATATATTTGAAGTTATTTACGAATAATGCATTTATATAAGTACGTAAATATGTTTTATTTGTTTCCCTTGAAAGGGTTCTAGGTACTTCCTCATAGTGAATACGAATTAAGTAACAATGTAATCGGCTAAAAGCTTGCCCAGACTATAAGAATAAATTATTAGGTCTTGTATTTAGAAGATAGGTATAGGGGCTGTTTCTGATTGTATCATCTGGTTATGATTATGTATGATATCATGTATACACTATAAGTAGCATCATCCTTCCCAATGCCTATTATATATAAAAAATGAAAAAATAAAAATAAAGAAAAAAATAATCTTTCAATTGAAACAGATATTTCATGCGCGTAATACAAACAATACTTGGATAAAAATAAATCATAGAAAATAAAATGAATTCGGAGCTACCAAATGAAAGACTATAATAAAGTGGTTATAAGGTGAGAATCACAGGAGATGACATAGAAACTGAAGAACATAATATTAATTCAGGTATAGAAAAGAAAACGAAATAATATTAGCAAAATTATAGTTTGGTACAATATTGATAAAAATATGAAAAACTAAATAGTTGCTGGTTCACAAAAGAGTTTAATTATTACTAACAAGAACTACAAAAATGAATTTTTGGATATAACTATAAATATTTAGGTAATTGAACCTGAACGAGAACCAAAAATCATGTGAAATATAACGTGAATGTAGTAATCATAATTCGATAAATATTTAAATCAGTAGATTTATAAAAGAAATGAATGAATTAATCATCTGAAAAAAAAAAAAACAATAAATACAAAATCATATTGCTCTTTTGGAAACCTATTATTCAATATGTGAAATATAATATAACCGTATAATTAATAGAGAATATAACTGTGGATATTACTACGTATAACTATAGTTAGAAAGAGTAGGTGACCTCGTTTGAGGAGTGCATGATAGTGTTTTACGCTGCAGGAAGTACCTTTGCAAAGTTCATAGTAGTGTATCACGCATCAAAAGAGATGTTAGCAAAGTGCATAATAAAGTGCCACGCTCCGGATAGGAGTTCATAAGTTTTAATTTGAGGCGTACACTCTCGGAGTGCCTCTTTCCACTATGAAATAACTTATTTTATTTTACCAGTTAAAATACTATACTATTTTATTCATTAGTTGACGTATATATTTTACCGAAATTAATTAATAGCCAACTCGATTGGTTATAAACAGTTTAGGATAAAAGACACAAACTTTGATTAAATACCTGTAAAAAGTTGTAATAGCCGTTTGAATTGTTCCTTACTCTAATACCACAATTTATAAAAAACATACGAGAGCGTAAAAAAACTGTAAAAACTGGATTAACTTTAAAAAACAAGTTTATTATAACATTGTCAATTCGGTTCGTGCCCTTTAACTAGTAAATGACCCGTTATATTAACTTTTAACTCGGTTAGAACTTTAAACGTATCCGGCTACTTTTTGAAAAGCATTCATTAAGTATCGGCTACATAAGCCATTAAGTTTCGAATCCCTTTACTGGAACTTATCCGGTCAAAACATAATATTTACATCGTCTATACACACTTTAAAAAAGCCCAAACTATTTTTTCAGGCGCTCCTACTATTACTACAAGCCCCCAAAACCGCTTTCGAAGCGCCCACCAACCCCAAGCACCCAAAGAAACTTCTGAAACGCTTAGGAAAATTTCGAAAGCGCTTAAAACAGTCTTTGAAGTGTTTAAAAACACACTAAAAGCGCACAAAGCTACACCCGGCGTTCCTAGACCATCTCAACTGACTGTTATATATTATTTTAACCCTTACGTACACAATTAACCATTCCGAACACCCAACTCTTGCTCTTCGTTCGTGTTATCGCACCTCCTTTATTTACGTTGTTATTTCCAATATTTAAGTTTGTAAAATACTTGACTAGTAAAATACTTGTAAGTATTCAACAACTCATTTTTAACGCTTAACTAATTTGTAGTTACTCTTTTTTGGAACATTTCACTGGTTAGTCATTACATATTATTCACATTTAATTTTTACTAGCAAACCCTCAAACGCTTCATTTGTAAATGTTTTTTTTTTTTTTTTTTTACATTTCATTTATATTTAATGTATATATTATACGCTTTCACTTACCGTTTTCTTCAAAAAATCCCTTTCAACCTATTATTTCAAACGCATAAAATACCTCATCACTATACTTTATTTGTATTCACTCTTAATATATAATAACCTTACTCACATAGTACTACCCATAACAAACCTGATTAAAGTCAACGAATATATAAACCTTTCATTGTAAAATATGAGGTTCCAAAAGAACTTTTTTCAAATTATTAACCTAAACCTATTGAACAATGTAATTAAAGCGTTGGGAAAATATTTGAACCTTTAGACAGAAAATATGTACGTTCCAAACATGATTTTTCGTGATTAGAGGAAAAAACCAAAACGTTCAATATAATGGATAATTCCCGTTTTATTGTCAATTACATGTTGAAAATGTGGTGTATAGTATATAACGCTATTTCTAGAGTATTATAGGCACAGTTACGAAACGAAAGAATTCATATATAAGGCATCAAAAACGTCCGTATTATATAGACCTCGTTTGTCACAGCTCAACTCAGCGAAATGCCAAACTAGGAACACAAACAGGTATTATAAGTGGATTTTGTAAAGGATATTAGTTGGCAGAACACAAAAAAAAAATTACTAAAAACATGCGGAATAAGCTATAATGCGGAAATACTTTACGTAAGTAAAACGTAAGAGGTTCAGGAAGACTGGCCGCGCCCTGAAATAGGCACACCAAGTTTGAGGAGTCGACATAAAGGAAGAATAAGCTACAAGGATTATACTCCACTTGTATTAAAAACATAGCCGCTTTAACAAACAACTTGGAGAATGGGTATAATCCAGACTACTCCCAAATTGTATTAAATACCCCTGACGACCACAATAAGAACATTATAAACAAAGAAAATACCTTTTTCGAAGGAAATATAAGAAACGACGAATAATTGCACGAACTTTACGGCCCGATACTTACAAATTATAACCTATATCACGACCTTCAACTCTACCACTTCCCCATTAATAAAAGTGACGTTATGAAGCTTATAAACTATACCAAGATGTAGGATAATAGGGAAAATAAAATCATGAGTTTTACGATATACACAAAAACAAAATCCGCATGATATTAAATCGCAGTAAAAACCTGAATATTATAACCACCCAAGTTCATATTCTCCTACCCAATATACTAACTAGGAAAACAAAAAAATAGTATATGTAACATATGAAATACGTGAATACATTCAAAGAGAACTACAACCGTTTGAAAATATAGTCTAATATATAGATTAATCATGAATTATACAATAGGATTTGGATCAATATTATATGAATTCTGTTAAAAAACACTGTATTGATATAGATAAATAGTTACAAAAGGTACCAAAGATCTTCTAAATAAAGTTTAATGAATTCCAAGTAACTCTTGGATAGGAATCAAAAGTGAATTAACTATTTATTTAAATAATTACGAAAACTTACCGTTGAAATCCGGCCTTTGACCTTATATTATTCAAACCAAAAAAAGACTTGGAATATTTTTATACGAGCCTTTAAATATCACCTCAAAAATCGATTAGCCTACAAGCGAACCTTGTATAAACATTCGTATATATGAAAGATAAAGGGGAAAGCCGGTGAATCATAGAGACTAACCTTATTGGAGCAAATTACTACGCTGTAAATCGGCAATTCAAAATGTATCTTAAAAAGAAAAAACTATAAAGGCCTCAAATATAAATATAAAGAGAATAAATACTAAGGGAAAAGATTCGAAAATCGTAAATAAAGCGGATATCAGCGTAAACTCCCTTACAACTAAAGACGAGGTTTATGGTGTATATCACCATACTTGCGCAAAAGTATACGACATTTTACGAATCTTTTCTTCGTTTTTTATAACGGCCGTATCCGTAACTTAGTAATAATAGTATATATGTAATGTAATCCGTATCTGTAATATAGTAGTAATAGTATAGTCTATTTAATCCTTCAATTATTCGTTTAATAGTAGTGTATTACTATCGGTTTAGGCAAATTTTCATTCATTCTTTCTTTTTGTAGATTAAGAAATAGGTTACTATTTAGGTTACATAACTCTTTCAAACGCGTTGTAAAGATAGTATTAACTACAATAAGTATTGACTTCATTCCTAATACGTAATCTAAAGCGTTCGATGTAGGAAAGATCGACTTTAATACGCTTTCCTAAACTACCTACTATTGTAGGGCGCTTTTAATACGATATCTAAAGCGCCATATTTTAGTAGGAGCACTTCTAATTTGCTTCCCGTAATTCCCTTCTTTTAAAATAACGCCTTTAATGTAACTAATAGAGGGATTTAGCCTTTTTTTCTCTTAAATTCGCAAAAAGGGCGTGATATCTTATCTCCTTTTCTTTCGAATAGGCACAGACTTTCATTATAGCCCTTTCTTTACTTGAAGTACAGGTACGTCAAGCTATTACGGTCTGTTTCCTTCTTGACTTCAAGAGGAAAATTACATACCTAGCTTGTTTTTATTTCGAATATATAATTAGGAAGTTATATCCAGCCCTTTATTATATTGTATCCGAGACTCCATTAGCCTTTCCGCCTTTTAAAGATGGATTGTAAACGGAATTCGTAGCTTTCCTTCCCCTTAAAGCCGTGCACCGAAATACGCGTTTAAATCTTTTATTTCTTAAATTTGCGTGTCAGAAAGTGTATCTGTCCCTTTCTCCTTCTAAATTCGTATATCGAAATATATATATAGCCCTACTTTTCGCTGAAGTCGCTTCCTAGATAATATATTCGGCCGTTCCTCCTCTTCAAGGTATGGTCTGGACTATGTATCCCGATTCTTCACTTTGATAGTTTAAGTAAATTATATATTTAGGTTATCTTTATTTCAAAGTAGAGAGCTAAATATCATTCGTTTGCCATTTTTCTGTTGAAGACGCGTATCAAAATATAAATTTGGCTCTTTCTTCTCTAAAAATCAAGTTGCTAATACCGTATACAGACTTTCCTCTTTGTAAAGTAAAGTGTTAGATATTGTATCAGGGCTTTCCTCCTCCTAAGTCTGTACTTTTCATAATGTTTTTACCCCTTTTTTTGTTAAAGGTGATATCCAAATAATGCATTGAACTCTTTCTCCTTTTAAATAAAGGGCAGCGCCTCCAGAACTAAATTACTGGTTAACCCTTATAATACTTTTTGATAAGTTTGGGATAACTCCTTCGATCCTTTCTTCTTTCTAAAGCAAATGTAAGTAACCTCTAACCAATATCATTTAAATTAAAACTCCTTTTTACCCTCACAATACGGTACTTTACAAAGTTGTCCTATAGTAAGCAGTTCTTTTGCAATACAACCATAGTTACTACCGGGTATATTAATTCTTCGTTTTCGTAACTATGTAAGTAATACTTTAAAAATTGAGGTATCAACCTTACGCTACATTCCCAACAAATAATTTTTAAAATTCTTCTGAAAATTATCGAATAAATGAAAACTTAAAAAATGTTTACCACAAGTGTTTATATCCTGATATTAATAAAAAAATACACAACATATATATTTGCATGTAAAAATTTAAGGTTTACCACTAGCGCCTTAATTTCGTCATCTTATAAATACAAGTTAATAAGCTTTCAACCCACTTTCGATGTATATTGTAGTAAGAAAAGTTCATATACTCTCTTACATTTATTTTGGTTATTTTGTATAAAACCATGCTTAAGAAAACGTGAAGTGTGTGAAATAGTTACAAAACCGAAGTTCAAATAACGAGGAATATCAAAAAAGGCGTAAAAGGTAAATTAAAATAGTAACAAAATACTTGGAGCGGTGAAAAAATAAGTAGAAAAATGATAAAAACGATATAAAAGTTAGGTCAACGTAATAAATAAGATACGTGTGCATTCGTAATATAATATTGAAAAAGAATAGTCTAAATAACAGCGTATAATATGCAAATGAAAGAAAATAAAATGTAATAAAACGTTTATAGTCAGATGTCTAACGATTACTAACACAAATGAAATACAAATAAAATACAGATAAACCATAACTATAAGCGAATCAGGCGTCCCAAATAAGCCTTATAGCGCTTTGCAAGCGCTACACTAGTAAAATAACTATTAAATTTAATCGTCGCAGGTCATAAATTTAAACTGATAGTGTATAACGAACAAAGGAAAACGATCGAAGAAATGCGAACAGAGTAGTGAAAACGGGGAAAAAGGATATGAAAAGTTGTGTATATATGTGTAAAAGTTAAGTTGGTGTATAAAGCTTGATATACGTATTTAGCTTACATTGTACGTTTGGTAGATAGTTCAGATGTCGTATCTTAGCCTCTCTTAAAGTTTGTAAACGGTTTGGATACTTTGTTTTAGCCGCTTCCGAAGTTTCGGAACGGTTTGGATGTAACGTTTAAATCGGATAGGTCCTGATAAAAGGTTTCGAAACTTGTTGGTTTTGGCTTACGTGGCCTAATACATGATAAGACTCTTTCCAAAAAGTGTCCAGGTATGTCCAAAGCACCAAAAATAGTTAACAGATAGCATAATGCGACTTTTAGTAAACAAGGTACTAATCTAGTTAATAATATCGTATTAAAGTTGTCTTTTTTAAAGCTACTTCGGATTTTACAATCTTTTCATATTTCGGATCTTAAAGTTATTCCTATGTATTTCTATACAGCTGTATAGTTCTTATAAGTCGCAGTGTTAAATTACGGATAGTTAAGACCGCTACAGCATCCTTCTATAGGTATTCAACTTAGATATATCTTTTTTCCCTAGGCTTTTTGTAATCGACGCAGTCGGCTACTAATTAGTATTGGTAATGTTTCTGCTCATTCACGTAAATCTAAAGAATAAAAAAGTAATCGTAAAGATTGTATATGTATTGAAGTAAATAGTAATACAAAAGGCTTAAAAGGGAGAACAGACATCCGGAAAGTGCACGCCTCAGGTAATAGCCTATAAGCTCTCACTCAGAGTGTGGCACTCTATCATGCACTTTAATAATTTCCTTTCTAGGCAGTGACACTTTAGCGTGCCCTTTTCCAATGCCACTTCTAGGTAGTGGCCTGCTATCATACACTTTGTAAAAGTGCAACCTGCAGCGTGATACGTTATCATACACTCTGCGGAAGTACACCTTGCAGTGTGATGCACTTGAATATAACCTACAAGGCGGTCCCTACGTATACTAACTATAGTAATATATAATAATATCCATAGGTTTTGAAATATTATGACCAATACCTCTACGATGAAAGTCTAGACCACCAGAAAAAAGCAATTCGACACTTTCACGACCAAATTTCCTAAATTTGAATTCAATTGAACTAAAAAAGAATACCGTAAGGATTTATTGAACAAAGGAAAAAAGTCGTTATTTAACACAATAATAATCAACATATAATTCAAACCAGTCAACTTTTATCTAATAAATGTTAAAATATTACTTCTCCTTTTATTAGCTAATATCAATAAACTTCATATTAAGGTACGAAATAGGATAAAACAACTCGTACGCGTTTCGGATAATGTATTTATTGCGTTTCGTCCGAAATTTCAATACCTTTCGTTTTTCCCTAAAATACGTATAATTTAGGCTATCTATTTCACCTAGCTTAAGCTACGCATATTATACGAACGGTTCGCATACCTGGTTATAAAACGTTTTTTACAGCTCCTTTATGTAAAAAGTTGTACTAATACAAGAAAGACAGTATTTCAGGTTATAAAAAGGCTTGAACACAAGTATCTACTATATTTATAAACCCTATAATGATTTAAATTCTGCTTATAAAATAATAATCATTTCATTTGCGGGATGATTCAAGATATTATATACCTTAACGGATAACATATACTCAATGCTGTTGACTTTATAACTTTATTATAGGCCGATAAGTTTGCGCGGAACGTTTTCGTAACAAGTTACGAGGATATTTTAATAAATTATTAAGCAAACGTTTTTCTTAGGCCTTCGAACTCAATTAACCACAATATATTCACAACGATTGACTTAAAAGAATAATAAATGAAAGATAAAAAAACTGGACACGAATACAGTTAAATACCAGTAAGAACGCTTTAAGATATTCGAAAGTGCAAAACATAATACTAATCGCTTGAAAACGTATACGGTTTTATCAGAATGATTGAAGTGAATGAATATAAAAAACAATTTCTTAAATAACTATAAACAATTTTAACAACATTTCCAATACAAGGATATTAATGCCTACAATTGTTGTATTCGGTGTTTACCCTAAAATTCACACGGATTCCGCGTTGTTACAAAACATTATTTGGAGAGAAAACGCTATAGAAAAGGCTACAAAAACTCTACGTGCCTTAGGGGCTAAAACAATATCTTCAAAGCATTATAAATTAAAACATCCTACGAGAAACGTACATTTTAAAGTTTCCGGTACAATTAGACATACTAGTTACAAACAAACCGAAAAAAGTTAAATTGATATTTGAAAAATTAACGGCAGTGATAAATTAATATATTTGTGAGTTTACCAAAGAATTTAAGTTCATTGCATCGAAACATAATATAACATCATAAGAAAAAACCATATCAACCTATAAAAATCAACCGCTGGGTAGAAATAACTATATTTCTCATACTATAACTATAACAACCATCTCCTAAAACCCATACACCTTTTTGATACCCCTATATAACCTTAATCACATTACAAAAACTAATATCCTATATTAAAAATACCAAAACATCGCTAACTAAGGCATTTAATTAATCAATTCATTTTCGAAAACACTCTAGAACCTTTATTTAAAACTTCTTCATTACTTAAACAAAAACGGCTTACTATAAGTCAAATATTGAACTCTGTTGTAAAAGCGTTATTATAACCTCGAATAGATCTTTTGAAAAGTCTATACGAAAAGAAGTCTCCTTATTTATAAAATAAAACATCTTTAGCTTCAAAAGGTTTAATCGAGAAATTTACAACAATAATAAAATCTTCCTTACCCTATTAATCCACGAAGAAAAAAGGATAAAATCAAAAAGCCTTAATAAAATAGTCTTATAGTAAAAAAGTACGATGACAAATAAAAACAATATTATAAACAAATCGTCTACTTTACAATATACGAGACACCGCTTAATTTCAACGTTTATTACCTCTCTATATACTCCCCACAATAATTGTTTGAAACTCCGTAACATCATATAAATCTGTATATAATCAGAAAAATATTTAAAACGACGTATTTACACTCATATACCTATAAAAATCCGAAAACACCATTCACCCGAAATAATTCAACGCATTCTTAAATTACTTTACATCTATATTAAGTCTAATATATATTAATTGAAAAATTACTAAAGGTATCATAAGTAGTGCCATAACATAGGCAATTTGAACTTCGATACGTGCCTACTATTATGAACACTACCTTCGGAAATATTTACGTTTATTAAAATTTAAACAAACGATACACGTATATTATATAATACACCATTCACTGCAGTGAAAAAAAAAACTTTATAAGCCAACTTAAAATCAAAGCCAATAATTTACCCATCAAAAAACCGTCTTATTAACTTTAACAACATAACGATTACGCATCTAAATAACATACTAAAGCTCACATAAAAAGAATGATTAAATAAAATTACTCATATTCATTTTAATAACACAAAATGGCATAACTGATCAATGTATCAATGTATGCGTAATGCGTAGGTTATATCAGTCGCGTAATAGAAAATAATGTTTGACTTTTTCATTATTACGTAATATGCACAAACCCGATGAATACTATATTCGAGGCGTTAAATAAACGCTTTAGGTGGCAAATCCGGAACCTAAAACATAGCTTATATTTTATACCACTCAGCATACAAATAAAAAAACCATTTATTTTTATCTATAAATTTTTCGCAAATTACCACGATGACAACTTACGAATGAAGTTAATATAAACGATAGAAAACATTTTACCAAATCGAAATAAAATAACGTTATTTAATATAGCTCGGCTCAATGTAAGCAAGTCAAATAAAGTATTCTCGCCTTCAAAATCTATAATGAAATAAAATAAAATCCACACTAATATTACCACAATAATGACGGTTCGTCTAATCATTGAAAACTTGAATTTAAGACTCCTCCCAATGGTAATTTACACTAACTATTTTCCCTTTTTAAATACCTTGTCCACCTCATTATTATAAATAAGAAACGCCTTAGAATCGATATTATAACCTTATACGAATTATATTAACCCCGCGAAATGAAGAAAACGAAATGAATCGATAGAAAATCGAACAAAACGAATTTAATAAATAAAGGCCCCATAAATCGGTCATTAAAACGCTTATATTTATAAACACTGTTTTCAGTAATATTATTAAAAAAGTTTTACGACTTAGTCTTGAGTAAGTAAACTACTTTTTACTTATTTTGTATTTTACCTCATACAATTATTATATAGGTTCATAAATAGGCTCTTTAATGATTTAATAGCATATTATTACTTTCTGAATTTACCATTTACCGCTTTACTAATATATTATCACTTTTTAAATCTATCATTCATTCCCTAGACTACGAATGTTTTTTTGAATACAATTTTATTTATATGACTATTTATACTCAAGTCGGTTGAAATCAACAAATATAAATTACAATAGTTTGTCTTTACCAAATGGAAAAGAGGAATGTGTTGTTACATCATCGTCGTCGCCCTCGTTATCACCATCATCGTTGTTGCTAACTCCACCGCTATCGTCGACGCCGCCTTCAATATCATTGCCCAAGAAAAGGCTAGGTACCCCCCGAGCCTTAAGATACATTCCATTAGGCAAGGTCGGAAGGGCAAATTTACCCTCATTACAACAACACGTAAAAATGCCGTTGAGTTTACTTACGAAATATATACGCAAACCCACCCGCTAAGTAATAATAACAACCGTCGTCTCCATTAACCGCCAATTAACATTTACCAAAATTTTAGCCTTAATTTTATTTTACGCACTGTGTTAGTAGGGCTCTAGATGTTGGAACGTTGTCGATTCTATTGGTCGAAGTAACAGTAGTATTGCGTGGTCAAGTGGTAGATGCATTGTTCTAGGTTTGGCAGACCGCTAACCAGTTCACACAGTAATTTGTATGGCTAATTGTTTAGCACATACCCTCGTATTAATTGGGTGTATACTATACTTGCTTTGTAGCCAATATAGTAGACCCACACAAAATAATATACTCAACTTACAATCAGTATAGTCAACTTTATTGTAAGTAAAGTTGACTTATTGTACTATAAATACTACTATTCCAATACTATTGGCTTTTTAGTTTGTACGCGTACGCTAGTGTGATTGCCGATTTTTTTTTGGTAAACGCTAAACCGAAACCTTGTGAACTGACTAGACCCATGTTAATTTTAATTGAATTATATATCGAATTGAACCCATTTGCATGTAAATTAACCTTAATTTCTGTTAGTTTCCCTACGGCTCCAAGGTCCGACTTTATCGACTCCTATAAAAATTTCTTTCACTACAAACCCATTTGGTTCTTTATAGCCGTACTAATCACACAAGTTAATATCGGCAATCCCCTGGCAGTCTTCCAGTTTGCTAACACAAACCTAACCGCTTCTACGTAATCTAAGTTTGTGAAACGGCTTAGTAACGTAGCCCTCCATACGTATAATTATCTTATTGTTATTTACAAACCTCTTAAGAGCTTCATTCGGCAATGCCTTCTTCCTAGCATTGATAGGGTTATCCTTTCCATTAATATATCTGAATTACTTAATCTTTCTCCCTTTGTAGGCTTCAGGGAGTGCTATTATATCGATTATCAGACGTTTTTCGCTAGTGGTTCCGAGTTTTCGAAAGGTATTCAAACAGGATTTTAGAGATGGTATAGATTAACACCTGGATAAGAGGAATAATTAACTACCTGGTAATAATGTTAAGGGTTTTCAACAGTACTATACCTTTATTAAAGCCTACCATTATACTGTAAACATTTAAAGCTAGTACGTTACGTATAATCTTTTTACTTTTGACAAAAATCTAGTAGATTAAGCTATCAATAATGCTAAACTAGTCTTTTCACCTATTTTCATGTACGAGGGTTATTAGAAAGCTGATTTGTGAAGACAAGTTGGTGTAATTTGCAAAAGATACGGTCGTAAAATTTATGAACTTAACCTTCGGTAGGTCGATTAAACCCATATTAATCTTTTGGTCCAAATTTAGTATTTTCTACTTAATCCTTCTATTGAGACGGTTAAAGTATTTATCTATTGAATCTTATACTTATACCGCGACAAAGAGGTCGTAAAAGGTTTCCTGTTAATATAAGATGGCAATATAGCTTCTACGAGCACGTTGTTTTATATACTGTTAGGTGTTGGCTATGTTATCCTTATCTATTATAGCTAAGTCAGTACCCTAGCCCTTTTGGCGAAATCCAGGGTCAGCGTTAATATTAAATATGCGGATTTAAGATCGGTTAAGGTCCCGTTGGGTACCCTCCCTTAACATTGTAATCAGCTGGTAATTTTAAAATTTCGAGTTTTTAATCGCCTGCTGCTCCGATAATATATAGCCAACCAATTTAATGAAAAGGTTATTATCGGTTTTTATACCTATTAGGCCAAAGTCCCCCTTTTATGTTACTAACAATTACGGGTTATATATTAAATATTAAATATTTACCCGTAATTTAAAACACAACTAGTAGGTTATAAACTAGTAATCTATTATTTTAGCTAATTTGTATTAAGGTTTAATACATCTTATTACCGGTTCTACAAGGTGGATAAACTGAAATCCCTGTGGTAATTCTAGTAGTAAGATCCGCTGTAAATTTGTTGTTATTAACGTATAGGTTGACGTTATATTTCGGATATTAAAAGCAAATTTACCTTTGAATCTGACTAGTAAACTTAATATCGAAGCAGCTACTAAACGTTATCTTATTTGATAATCTTTAAACGATTGCAGTAAAATTTATTTCCCCCCTTTTTTTACCGTATTTTCAGTCGATTAGGCTTGATTTTTGGAGCGGCTCCACCCATAGTCTTACCTTTAGCCTTGTAAATAATCCTTAAATTAAGACTCGTAAAATTCAGGGCTTTAAGGTTTAAGTCGACCTTTTATACAAATTATATAACTTCTTAAGTTCATATTCCATTAATATCGACCTTATCGCTTTCCTCAAAAAGGTTGTCAGAGGTTTTAATAATACCTTACATTCGAAGCTTTAATACTAAGTTTCTATTATCCTTTTCTTTTCTACTTACCTAAGTATTATTGTAGATACGACCCGATATATATTCCTCCTCTTTAATAGTTTTCTTGTTCAAAGCTTGTAGACGCCGGCTACATTTTATCAGCTTATAGATAACAGGTAAGCGTAGTTTGTATCAAGTCAGTCGTTTGGCATAAGGGTTTTTATTGTTAATAACCCTAATGTAAGGTTTAATTTGGATGGTGCGAAACGTTATAAGACTGTTGGCAGTTTTAACGATTCCTTTAGAGTTGATGATACTTGAGATATTATATGGGACTTCACATTTGCCTGGCTCCCGCTATACGAGGATTTGACTTTGTAACGTCAAAGCAAGTAAATCGATTGTTGTAAGGTCTTTCCTCGTATCAAGGGCGTCGTTAATATAGCGGCGTACCGATTCCTTTCGCAATTTCTTTAGTGCTTTACTGTAGGCTATAACTTGCTTTTAGGTATTTGCTAATAGCAGAGATTCACTCGTCAGGCGTAAATACGCTCTAAATACTAATAGCGTTGGAACTAGACCATC
This sequence comes from Anisogramma anomala, assembly GCA_038502455.1. Taxonomy (NCBI): domain Eukaryota; kingdom Fungi; phylum Ascomycota; class Sordariomycetes; order Diaporthales; family Gnomoniaceae; genus Anisogramma; species Anisogramma anomala. Next base: position 355,117 of record JASMMZ010000019.1, on the reverse strand, counting down.
AGAGACTATAGTATCGTTTAGGCGCTTTACCGCTATTTAAAGACGTGCCTCCAGATTCGTAAAGCTTCTAATTTCTTACATTAGGATATTATACGTTCGGCGAAGTAAGGTATATACTCTTTTAATCTTTCCGATGCTTTAGTGGATCTTTACAGGTACCTGTTTACACTGGATACCTATTATTTTGGCATTTTATTAAAATTCCGCCGCCGTAAAGTTTGTGCTAATATTGTAGATAACGACGTCAAATAGACACAGATACGTATTAATTTACAATATCCTTAGCGCTTCCTATGTATCCTTTGCCAAAAGGAACTTTATAAACTTGACCTCGTAAAAAAGGTTACGGGGTTAACGATGTGAAAAAAGGCTTGTTATTCAATTTAAACACATTCATAAAAACCTCGTAGTTAAAGTCCTTATTGTTTTTCAGTATAAATTTTAAATCTTGAACGGGCTTAGACATATGTTTAGTAATAGTAGCAAAGCTGTTTCATAGGTTTCTGGGTAAAGTATTCTACAATTTTATGCACTACGGACGTTAGGACTTTATTTAGCCTGTTAACAGTTAAGTAGTCAAAGAATTGGTGCAATTAACGTATTTACAGCTCCTTTAGATTTTACACTACTACTTTATGGTCTTAAAGATAAAACTATAAGTGACTTTACTTGAAGGCAAAGGGAAACCTCTAACTTCTTTTAACTAATTCGTCGACGTTAACGTTAACATTAACGCTAAAAGTCTTTATATTCTTTAAGTAAAAAAAAGGAGGGTAGGGAACTTAAGTATATGGAACATAATTAACTTTATAACAGTTTGAACTACCGTTATCCTTAGTAACAATAGTTATTCGCCTAATACAAAGCTAATTTTAGCCTTACTAGTATCGTTACGATTAATTTTAGTAACCATAGTGCCTTCCCTTCATAGTGTCACGTACTCCAAATAACCACCTGTCGAGTACATTATTGCGTTTATATATGGTATAATACCCTAAAACGGGTATTCTACGTAACAATCGCGAAGATTAAAGTTGTATAAGGGGTTAAAAGCTTAGTTATGATAAATGTAAGGGTCTTCACCACCTAGACAGTATAAGAAAGCGTAGTCGGCTATTTACTAAGCCGAGTTAGGAATAGTATCTTTATGTTACTTAATTTGTTTAGGGGTATTATCGCCATTAATTGACTTGTCGCTTTCGAAGTTTGTAACTTAATTTAAATAATCATGTTTGAAAGTGGTAAGGTATTGGATATAATATATTACCTTTTCATTATTTCGCTCGGCTAAAGGGTAACAAATTAATTAATACTTAGACTTCCTATAAATTCAATATCTCTTACTATTATTACAAAGATAGTAGTTACGGTTAGCAGGTTCATTTAAGGTTTAGCTCTATTAGCTCTAACGTGGTTAATACCTTTAGTCTGTGGTCGATAAACCAAAACTTAGTCGTTAAAAGCATTTGTAATCGTATTTGAGATCGACGTAATTAACTACCGTAAGGTTTTTTTCATTTACGTTAGGGAAGTTGCCAGCCTAAACGTATATACTAAGTAAGTTTAGCGTACGTGTTATTACAGTTGATAATAAAGAGTATAACTGGTTAAAGAAGCCTTTGTAGGTAATATTTGGGCGTTATGAAACGTATTTAAACTCGTTAACACCCGTAATAGATACCCTTACTTGTTCGCGAAGTATAGCTTCGCTAACGTAGGCTTTCCCCATTACCTGCTAATACAATATCAATTTGTTAAGAATATAATTAAGTATATTTATTTGTATTTGCTCCTCTCTTTTCTTTACTATTATCGTAGTTCACTTCGTAGTAGCCTAGTTCATATGGTATTAGGTTAGGTGGACGTTGTATTCGAAAAAGCCTTTTATATTATCGTACACTTCACGAAAAGTGGTTATTCTGGTTAAGAAGATCAGGTAATATTTTTTTGGGGGTACTTTGTAAGGATTTTAGGAAATAGCAAGTAAAATTAAAAGGGGGAACCTTTATTTACCTACAAATGTTTCAAAGATTATTATATTCGTATTGAGGATGTTATAAGGCTTTTCATCATACGTTTCTATATCGTTTCATATCTTAGCGAAATACGAAAAGGTTTGTAATTAATATTAATTATTTTGATAGGTTTTAGGGGAGGGTCGCAATAGTTATCGTAGTCTTTATTGGCAATGCTTCTTAATAGTTCAAGTCTCAAAATAGCCAAGGCACCGTGCTAAGGGTGATTGCTAGTCGCTTGGCCCGAGGGATAAAGTCCTATAGTAAGACTTATAGTGAGCTCTCGTGTGTAGATAAATTTGCAGTGGAAAAGTTTTGAGATAATTTGTCGATTAAAATGCTAAGGGGAAATAGGGACTTAAAAGTTTTAAGATACTTAACAATCTTATTCAATAATTAATGTAAAACGTTGACGTTAATTCCTCTGGCGTTATTGGATACCATTACTTTACGCGCTCTTCCACTGCTAAGTGCGTATTCTGCGCTATTATATAAAGGGTCTAGGCTGCCGAATAGGTTAATAAGTCTTTTATAGTCAGTCTGTAGAAAGATTTAACTTAGCTAAGGGTAAAGGGATAGTCTTCTAGATTGTATATAAGGACTTTAAGGTTTTTTACACCTTTTCACTTAAGTCGTAAAGATTGAGGGTATTTTTTTCAGTTTAATTAAGTCGACAAAAGTTTTCGCCAATTTGGTAAAGCTTTCTTTTAATATGTATATCCTTCGGCGTTTAAGTTTAGGCTTTAGTTTAGATTTAACATTCTCTGAATTCTTTTTTAACATGTTAGCAATCTAGTCGTCGAAAAATTTACGATATTTGCTAAAGATACGGTTACCGCAAGTGAAGTCTTCGCCTCTATCGTGGTTGATAATATAAAAGCTAACGAAGTTAACCAAGTACTTTTCCGTTAAGTCTTTGTTAACATCGCACTTTGAAAGCTTTTTGTAGAAATATTTAGTAAAATAGAGTCTGAGGGTATTAATTGCCTCTATTCGCTTTTGATTGAATGCTATTTTAAAGTTTTCAATATTGTAGAATTTGATAGGTGAGGTACTTGGTAATTTTTAGGCGTGAGAACTTGGTGTTTTGCCATGAAGTCGCGTGGAAACTTGGAGATTTAGCGTGGAGTCGCAGGACATGGGTTTTTTGTCGCAACTTAGCGATTATTAATGTTTTTACTTAAAATGGCGATTTTAACGATTAAATTGGTATAGGGAAACTGAAAGGAGTGTAGAAAAGGCAAATGTTTTGTATAAAAATTAAGATTAAAGGTTGTTATTATAGGGAAAGGTCGAAGGTTATTTGTTATTTTGGCCGTAAGATTTAGTCGTTTTTCGTATAATAGTAGGAATATCCGTAGTATTATTGACTTAAACATTTACCAACTTACCGAAATTTAAAATTTTTAATAGTTAGTCTTAATATCTTTAAGAACGATTTGGTAAAGATTTTTCATTGTTTTTAAATAGTAATATTGTCGCTTATTTCTAGATTGCTGTTATGGACCGACGTAACCTAAAAGTCTTTTTTTTTTACCGTTTTAGACTAGCGTAATACTTATAAAAGCCTTTCCCAAGATTTCTTCCTTCATCTTAGCCGTCGTTATTAACGTAGAGCGTAATCGGAAAGTAGCCTTGTCTTTTCCTTAGCTTATTTTTGCTTAATCTAATAAGCACTATTCAGTCTTAGATGGGCTTTAGATGTTGCAATGTTATCGATTCTATTGGTCGAAGTAATACTAGTATTGCGTGATTAAGTGGTGGATGTATTTCTCTAGGTTTTGCAGACCGCTAGCCGATCTATATAGTAATTTGTATGGTTAATTGCTTAACCCGTGCCCTAGTGTGAAGTAGGCGCATACTGTACTTGCTTTGCAGCCAATATAGTAGGCCCATACAAAACAATACAATAAACTTGCAGTCAGTATAGTCAACTTTACAGTAAGTAAATTTGACTTACTGCACTTCAAATACTACTATTCCAACACATTAAAAAATGGTTATTGAGTCAAAAAAAACTACAAACGAAATATTGAAAAATTTGACAATAAATTATGAAACACCGGATTACGTGTTGGGAAAGTGGGTAACTTACTGTGGAAACAGTGGGCGCGTAATATAACCTCAACGAACGACTATAATACCACTAAAATAGGGGCGCATTCGTTACCACTCCATTCGAAAGAATAACAACGCGACAAAACACCTCTATTTTAATAGTATTCGCCAATAAACTTACCTGCAACGGTAACGCAATGCAAGGTACATAAAACGTATCCATTAATGAACTGAGAACGCGTATGCGAGTACGCCGCTTCAATAATTTATAAGTAAAAACAAAAACCTCGCGGCGTACCCTTACAAGCTACGCCTTTAAATAGCGAACTCGCTCCGCCATCTCAACCTCATTTAACAAAGATTAATATAATACAAATTGAAGGAATAAATGTTATATACTACACTATAACTCTATGTTACTATTCTTATGGCGGCGAGAGGCTGTTATAGTAAAAAGTAGTAATTTTACCTATAACAAAAAAGTAAAGTTTATAACCTTAGTAAAACCCCACTCCTACTCCTAAAGGGTGGGAAGAAGAAGGAGAGAGGAAAGAGGAGGAAGAAAAAGGGGAGTAATAGTTGCAACGGCAGTAGGCGGAGAGCGGAAAATAAAATCAAGGATGAAAAATAAGCTATTATTATTAAAGTTAATACTGGCGACGCGGTGTATAACGACTATAGCGACATTAACACAACGCCGCTAACACATCAAATAACGCATCTATAAGTAATTTTTACACGTTGTTTTTTTAAATAATTTAAATATAATATTAATTAAGTCATTCATTTATACGAAAACAACCAATAGCTAACTAAAAACTGGAAATTCAGGTATACGAACGTTAAATAAAATAATCAAGGGCTTATCTTATAAGTAAAGGCGTTTTGTTAAAAGGAAAAGAAACAAGTTTTACCTAGACCAATAGCGATATACCTTTTTATACTAACTCTAAAACACGTGATATCGACAATTACACCACTCCAAAGATTACCAACCTTTTATAATCACGCCTTTATAAGGATTACCAACCTTTTAAAACGACCTTCCAAAACCTACGTTATTGTTACTACCAAACAACTGATCAAGGGCTTGAATGAATTACACTGTTATTACTAAATCATGGATACGGAGCCTCTCAATGAAGAAAAGATTGCTAGTGTGGATATTACTAGATATCACCATAGTTAGTAAGCGTAGGGGACTACGTTTACGGAGTGCATGATAACGTGTCACGCTGCAGGAAGCACTCTTACAAAGTGCATGATAGCGTGTCACGCCCCAGGAGGGACGTCGGCAGAGTGCATGGTAAAGTACCACGCTCCGGATGAGAGTTTATAAGCTCTCACCTGAGGCGTGCACTCGCCGGATGCCTCTTCTCCATCTTAAATAATTTATCTTACCTTACTACTTGAAATACTATGCTGTCTTCTTCATACGTTGACGTACAGACCTCACCGACAATAACATTGCAAATATATTTCAAATTTTGTTACTAAACGGGTTTTTTTATTGCCAAAAAAAAAAATGGGGTTTTGGTCTCAACGATTTTATGCAATACTGAGGAATGTGTATAAAAGACGGGGATGAATACAGCCGAAACGAATAATAACGACACAGAAACCGATAAACACAATTTAATGGCATGTATACGCCTGGGCGAGGGTGGATGCACGGCGCATAATTGATCCCGTGCATAGTACGTACCCAACAGGGTGCAGAGAATAGGGGGCAGAAATCCAAGCCCTCTGCCTGCAAACCCGGCTCTGTCAGCAGAGTCAAGGTACAGTCTAGTAGATTCCTAGTGCTTGGGTAGCTGCCTTGTATCTGAGGTATCAGATATCCAGATTGCCCGATTCATAAACCTCCAGTTTGCATGAGCACAATGAAAGAAGAAAGTTGGGGTCAATTAACATTACTATGCAGTGGTAAGTAGGGGCCAAGAAGGCTTTTGGGACGGCCGTCAATAGAAATTTGGTGGGTGACGTAAGGGTGTCCCCTGCCCCCTGGTATGGATATGATAAGTTCCATACCAAAAATATAACAAAAGGGGAGGACTTCGTCCATACGCTTTTGCCAAGAAAAAGCATTTCGGAGAGATTTGCTCGTTCAAATAGGGAGCAATCTAAATATCTACTATAGTATTACTATGTACTTATTTATAATACCTAGAAGGCCACCGACCTGGCTGAGAGAATAATACAACTTGTGATCACCAACTTCTCAGTGTATCTTCTTCGCTATTTTTCAAATCCATGTTTAAACCCCCAATCGGCTTGACGATGAAGGAATCAGGACTGCGCCGCATAATTATGCCAATGGCCTTGTGCCTCATCTTATTTTCCATTCTTTATATCAGTTGTAACGTTCCCTCTAAACATCAAGCCTTCCTTCAAGTACATTCTAATGAGAATTTGTCTACTCCAAGCTCCGGTATTTACAAAAGCATTGAGAACTCCCCTACGTTATCCAAACGTAGGTCTCTCGGGGGGGTAGTCAGTTTTGAGGCACATCTTAAAAAGGGACGTCATCTTCAATCGTTATTTTTTGCAACTGATGAGCGACCGGATGTACCTGATACTTCGATGGATCAGAATATACTTAAAGCTCAAGGATGGGACATTCAAGAAATACTCGGGGGGGCCAGCCCAGTTCGTAACAGCCTTATGAGGAACAAAGTCTTTAGCGACCTAAACGTCAAACCTGAAGTGAGTTTTTGTTCTGATATCCCTTGCTCGAAATATCTCTTGCACATATTTAATACAACGTTGTCAACGTCAATGAGCGTTATCGTCATTTTGAAAATCATCACACATTGACACCAATGTATCTATACTATTCTCTCTGTTTCTATGTGAACAAGGTTGTGAACCCGTCATCACATCCTAGCTTCATGATATTTTACTTGACAAATGTCATGCGGGAAATGAAGAAAAGAAAACTCACTCGATATACACATTAGAACAACCGGAGATTTAAGATAACTTACATGGGGAGAACAAAAGACAAAAACGGTGAACGTGTAAGATTATTGTTCCTGTTTTCCTCTTGTTTCAGATTTCCAAATGAAATGCATTATACCACATATATCTACTAACTCAATTTCTACAGATAGAAGCCTATTTCGAGAACATTCTCAATTTTAAGGATGGATTAATTATTGCTTTTCATAACAAAGCTTTTGTTCCTGGTCCTGAATACCATAAATGGTGGAAGTGGCTAAAAATTAAATATCCAACTCTGCGTCGATGGTCGGAATTAGTGTTCTTCCAGGTAAGTTTGTTTCTTTAGCCTATTGTATACATTGTCTTTTAAGATTGTCGCAAATAACCAAATAACAAATGATCAAGTGGCAAAATGCAGCTCACTCGGAAAGTGTTCAAAACATCAAAATATATTATGCGAGCTACGGTTTGGAACAAGGATACTCAAAGCCATGTGTATGACGCGTTAAGAAATCATGCACAACGTACGGAACGTATGTTGAGCGTGTCTCACACTTACAATGAAAATATTGACATTGGAATTATAGTACCGACATGGGATAACAGAGTGACAATTGATATGAAAAACGATTTCGGACTAGCAATTTTAGGGTCTTCACTTGGTGCATGCTCTGCGTATTTTTTAATAGATCACAAAAAGGTTTTTGGCCAAAAGCAAATTAGTTCGGCTGTGATTTGGACTGGAAATGGTCAAAATAAGCCGATCCCAGACCCAAGCAAGCCGCGTGGAGAAGTCGACTTGTCAGAATTACACTTGATATTTACGGTTGAGGATGTCACTGTTAACGATGGATAGCGATGTGCTTTGTTAGGGAACATGAAGATGTAATTTCCCATAGTAAGTGCGATGTCATTGCCAATCAAAAAAAGAAGCATAAATACATAGTTCTTGAAAAAATTGCCAGTGTGCGAGGTTTTTTTTTTGAAAAAATAATGAAGTATATGGTGTGTGGTACGTAAGAAAATGTTGTACTTAGTATGTAATTTCTTTTGTATGAGCATAAGTTCTCGTGTTAGGTTCACGTTTCAAATAGTACAAATTACGACGTATATATAAATGAAGTTCGTAGCGACAAAAGTTGAAATGCGAGTGTAGATAATTCAAAATCAAAGATACAAGGAGTTTTTTACTAAATTTCAAGACATGATAAATCATGTGCCAACAAAAACAATTCAACATAAATGTTATGACCCAAGAACATCGGAGGGTCAGAAAACAGGCCAGTATGGGGCTAAGCCACTAAGGACCTGATGTCCAACACATCAGGTGGGGATATCTCTTATGTCAGCAACCTTGGGGTTAGGGTTACGCACTAAGGATCATTGAGATCATGTTTCGATCCAACATGATCCAGCACTGAAGGCGTATGAAGGATTAAGGATATAAGGACACGGTCAGCACCACATAGATAGTATTTCCTTCATAGCTCTTCAGTTGTCAATCTAAGTATTCAGTCTACCCTGAATAGCCTCACGGCTTCTGATCATCACTCGCACGAACACAGTCTTGATATTGCACCGTTTGTTACCTCTGCTACCTTACTGCTGACATAAACCCTCTGACACCTTCAATATACTCACGGGTATTTAGTGTGAGCATTACAATAAATATATGTCTTAAGTTTGAAGCGAGAAAAATTCCAACTATTCTTTTTATAACGCAAAAGATGACGAAGTTACTGTTCAACTTGTTGGAATAGTAGTAATTGCAGTGCAGTAGGTCAACTTTACTTACAGTAAAGTTGACTATACTGACTGCAAGTTGAGTGTATTGTTTGTGGGCCTACTGTATTGGCTGCAAGTCAAGTACAGTATGCGCCCACTTCACACTAGAGAACGGGCCAAGTAATTGGCCATACAAATTACTGTGCAGACTGGCTAGCGGTCCGCGAAACCTAGAACAATACATCCACCACTTAACCATCGCAATACTACTGCTACTTCGACCAATCGAATCAACAACGTTGTAACGTCTAAAGCCCTACCAACACTAATCAGTACTTATTAGGTTAAACACAAATAAGCTAAGTGAAAGAAAAGGCTACTTTCTGGTTACGCTCTACGTTAAACGGCGGCTAGAGTAATGGAATTTTTTTTGCGAAAGGCCTTTACTACTGTGTCAATCTTTACGGCAGTAAGTAAAGAACACTTTTGGGCAGTATCAATTTCGACGGCAGATTAGAGGTAACGATGGTATTGTTATTAAAAACATTGAGAAATTTTTACGAATCCTTCTTGAAAAGCGTTGAAATTAACCGTTAAGAATCTTAAAACAATAAGTTTGTAAGCGACTAAGTTAGTATTATTACGAATGCTACTACTATAAAAACGACCAAGTCCCACAGCCTACAACTTTTAACCTTTAACCTCTACTAATAATAATAAACAATTTATGACTTTACTCTTTACACTAAACCTTTACCCATACTTCACGCTTCTTTTTATTCCACTACGCTATTTTATTCGTTAAGATCGCTACTTTGAGCGAAAATACTAAGAATTACCAAGCCGTGCTAAGAAAGCTATGTCACGCGACTTCATGCTGAATCACCAAGTTTACACACTTCAAATCACTAAGTAAGTCACTCACTAAGTCCTACACTAGCTAGAACGTTAAGATAACACCTACTTAGGAAGGAAAAAAAGGAATGAAAGCTTTCGGATACCTTCTTACAAATCAATACGATGGAAACTTTTATGGGTCAAATGTCGATAAAGATTTAATCGAAAGGTACCTGGTAAATTTCGTTGAATACTTTGTTATTAAACAAAATGACATCGAAGAACGTGACTACGGCAACCGTGCTTTTCGTAAGTATTGTAAGTGTTTTGACGACTAGACTATTAATATGTAAAAAAATATTTCAAAGGGTGTTAAATTTAAATTTGAGGAAGAGCTTAAACGACAAGTGATATATATACGAGAAATGAGTTTCATTAGGCTGGTAAAGACTCTCTTTAAATTAGCTTATTTTAAATAATACCCTTAAATCTCTTACACATATTTCAGGAACCCTCCTCTTCACCCCTAATTAAGTTTAACTTTTTCACACCCTAACGATCAAAAATCTATTAATTTGCTCGAGAACTTAGTACCCTTACGTAATAACGCGAAATGCGCTCTTAACGGCGGTAAAACACGTAAAGTGACGGCCACCAACGCAATAAAAGGTATTACCGTTAGCTCCATTCAACAGTTAATTAAACAAAATCGTTAAATCTCTCACAATCCCTGTTACAACCAAGTCCCTCTTACCCCTTAATGCTTCACTTAGAATTGTTAAGTTCTTTAAAACAAAACTTCTTATAATAGGTATACCTACATATGTAAGCTGATTACAAATCTTACTACAAGATATTATCCTTCAGACCAAACGACTAGCAATTACCCTTAACACTGTAACTCAAAGGATCCAAGAATTAAATTACCAGGAAATATTAACGATAACTAGGAAGATTATCATAACCTTCCTTCCAAACCTATTAAAATAATTAACATTACATATAAATTTTTAAAGGTTTTTGCCAAAATTTGGAATGACGTAAAAAAGTATAACGAAAAACCGTATAATCTTTTTAATAATAAGATAATAACTTTCTTATACATTTACATACAAAAAAGGTCTTTCCTTCCAATTTTAACTTATTATCCACCTAAATCCTTATAGATTACGCCAAAAATTACTACTCAACCTTTCTAACGTAAGAAAACACTTTCCGTGAGATTTATGAAGTTATAAACATTAATATAAATACGAAATCCACCTTACGCAATATCACATGGATTAGGCTACCATGTAGTAAACGACGACAAAAACAAAAAAAAATAGAAAAACACCAAAGAATGTGTTAAATCTGATACTTAACGAATTAATATTATAATAAAAAACGATAGGAAAGGCCCATGTTAACGAAATTACACCTCTAAAACAGATACATGCAGTTATTATGGGCGTCAACCAGTTTTAATAGGCCTTATAGCGTTTAGATGCAACATGTAAGGGATATTTAAGCCAATTAAGGTCCTTTCTTGGGACCTTCATGAAACGTACACCAAATTCACTTAATATATACCCCTAATTGATAACATTTGCAATATAGATAAAAAAAATACGTAATAGTATATTACTTTGATTTTCATTACAGTCAACTCTAGCATATAAAATCTGGTCCAATACCTTTGTATTAAAAGTCACAATAATACTGGTACCAATAACAGCGGAAAAACTTAAACGGGCCTATTAACCGTAAAAACTATGGTCATAATAGTGGTAAAAGGTATTGAATCTATAGCAAATCAAGTTATTAATCCATTTGATACCCTCTAGCTAAATGCTCCAAACAACAAGCGATACATTGCACACAATACCCTACTAACTCCAAACAAAGTTACTTTAAAAGAATCGAAGATTTTTAGAGAAAAAAAACTTTAACGATAATAATACGCCTAAACGGTTCACGTAACATAATAATACTGCCCTTAATACGGCTTAATAACTAATCGATTACATCTTCATGTACCGTTGAAGTGGCAAAAACCCTTATCTTTATCCTAATCAAGCCTCTAACCCCTCATATATCTTAAACCTTCGCAATTATTATGCGGACCACACGTTTTAAAGTATCGTCCCTGAAACAAGAACAGCGAGGTACTTAATAGAGAGCTATTTGCAATACATAGTGTTGCGGAAGGAAAACAATACTATTACTGAGATTAATCGTTAAAATGCTGTCAAAGCCAAAGTTGGCTTCGGCCTATGCAAAGAACAATCCTTATTGGGGATAACGATAATTAAAACTATTATTAGGTCGATTACATTCCATATCCTTAAGTCTGCTGCCTTTTTCCTTATCTGTCTGGAATATATAAAGACTATTAGCGTTAATGTTAACATAAACGCCGATAATCTGGTTAAAGACGGCCAGAGGTTTCCTCTCGCTTCTAAGTAGTGGCACCTATGGTTTTATCTTCAAGGCCCGGGGGCAACGGTATTAAATCTAATAGAGTTAGAAATATAGTAATTGAACTAAATCTTGAATTTCTCAGCTATTAATAAGCTATACAATGTCCTGAAATCTGTAAAACATAAAGATATAGAACATTTATCCCGGGAAATCATCGAAAAACTTTTTTTTATATAAAAGGCATACCTAAACCGTTCGAAAATACCAATGTTCACTAAAAGATTACAAGGACTTTAACTAAAAAATCGTTTCAAATGTATTATACTTGGAAATTAAACTTATTTTATACATCATTAATTTTGCAACATCTTTCTACGAATTTAAGTTTTTAATGTCCCTATCAAAAAAGGTTCGTGGAAAATACTAAAAATACTATAGATTAATAGGTATTTGAAGCAACTTAACTTCTTTGTTCACGATACCGGTACCAATTTTACGGCGATAGGATTTCAAGTAAATGCCAAAATAACTTAAATTAAGTTTAAACGGGTATCTGTCAAATCTTACTAAAGCATTAGGAAGGTTGAAAAAATGCACTCACTACTTCGCCTAAAGTACGATATTTTGATGCTCAAGATTAAAATCTTTGCGGAGTAAAAACATGTCTTTAAATAGCGGTAAAAAGCCTAAATGTCATTATAGGCTCTAATGACTTGGAGCTAACGCTACTATTATTTAACGCGCATCAAGTCTAACGAGAAAATCTCAGTTATTAGCAAGTACCTAAAAAAGAACTATACCGTACGGCAAGGCACTGAAGGAGCTACGAAAGAAATAGGTACGGCGTTAAATCAATAATACCCTCAATACCAAAAACAGTCTCACATAATCGACGTAATTACTTTACCATTGCAGAGTGAAATCCTTATGTAACGAGAGCCAGGAAAATAAGATAGCCTATAAAAAACCTTAAGTATCGCCAACTCTAAAGTAATTGTTAAAACTGCTAAATACTCTAAGACGTTTCGCATTACCCAAGTAAAACCCTATATTAAGGCGACTAACGATAAAAATCTCTAAATCAAACAAATAAGCCAACATAATCCTCCTTCACCTGTTATCGATAAGCTAATAAAATGCCGCCGGCGCGCACGACTACCAAAAAGAAAGAATACTAAAGATAAGGAATATACACTGGGTCGTATTTACAATGATACTTGAATAAATAGGTAAAAAAAGGACGACGAAAACTTGGCGTTAAAGCTTCTAGTATAAGGTGATATAAAATTTTTCGCCAAATCTTTTTAAAAAAGTGATAGGGTCGAGATTAAGGGGCTCCTAATTGTAAAAGTTAAACAATTTGTATCTAAAGCCTAATTTAATCTCCACAACCCGAATATTACGATCTTTGGGTTTAGGATTATATATGAAATTAAAGGAAAGATCATAGGGAAGCCATATAAAAATTTACGTTTAATTGTTTAAGGATACAGTAAGAATGATAAAACCTAAATCTTGAGGTAGTTGCTGACAATTTATAAAATTAGCTAACATTAAGCTATCATTTTAGTATCAAGTTTACTAACCGAAACTAAAGGTAAATTGATACTTACTAGCCGTAATACAACCTAAATATATTCGTATCCAAAGGCTAATTTACAGCGAATCGTATTGTTAGAGTTACATTGAAACTGAATGCTACTTACCCTCCAAAAACAGAAATACAGTGGATTGTACCACTATAAGGATTGATTAAAAGATAAGTTTATTAGTTCCGAACCTATGAGTTATACTTTAATTTACGGCGAAACATAAAGTCTTCAACATACGAACCTAATTTATTGGTAATGTACATGAAAGATTTTGGCTGAATAGATATATAAATTAACGATACCGGTTTCGTTGAAATTGCTAGCTTTATAACATTATAATAATAAGCGATCAAAGGCTCTAATTTATGGAATTACAAACTGGTCACGGTTTTGACTAAGGGTAACTAGCTTGACTTTAACGAATAGTTAATCCGTATACTTAATATTAACATTATCTTTAATTTTCTCTAAAATAGTTAGGGTCCCAACTGAGATAAAATTAATAAGACTAATATAACAAAATCTTAACGGTACTTGAAATAATGCGCCCGCAACAGCTACTCCACTACCTTATGCCAATTGGAGTTCACTTGCGACCTATCGATTGCAGTATAAGCGCAAAAACCAACAGATAAAATCTTAAACCAGTTGAATAGAAAGTTAAAATAATAAATAGAGAATGTAAATCGTAGGATACATATGGTTTTAATTCACCTATTATGGGCTAAGTTAATAATCAATACAAACGCCCTTTTTGTACAACAAGATAAACCTATCCTCATAAATCGGCTTTTTAATAACTATCATTAAAAAAAGGAAAAGAAAGAAGAATAACTTCATATTATACGCAACTTATCATATTTAATATACGTCAAATATAAAAAGATTATACGCAGTATATTTACTTTGGAGTCTACAATATAATGGCTCGTTTTAATATAGGTATAACATTATAGAAAACCCTCAACGTCATTATCAGGCAGCTAAATATTTCCTCTATTCCGATAGTAACTTGTACCAACTCAAAAAACATATTTCAATATCTTTCAAAGCTTGAAATAACTAGTGAAAAGCGCCTTATAATCGATGTAATAGTATTTTGTAAAGCTTATAAAAATGGAGAAATTAAAGAGTTCTGATAGATTAATGGGAAAGATAATCCTGCCAAGGGTATGACGAATGTATCACTAAATAAGGCCCTCAATATGTTTATAGAAGACAATAAGCTAATCATATGCATCTAATGCTACGTTAATAGGTTATCTGGTAAGGTCGAATAACATACCAGCGGATAGAAATATATTAGGAAATTGGAAAACTTCTAGTGTAATAGAGATAAAGACTTTTTTAAATGGCACGAATAATTTATAGGTAGAATTAGATAAATTAATTAATTCAGTAGAAGTAGATTTTAACAGTGGCTTAACGTACGTTAATTAAGATATCTAATAGAAGTAGAAGTAATAATAGTAGTAATAATCGAATGAACCCACATAGGTTAACTAAAGTAATAGACAACTTAACTCACGTGTATTAAGAATGCTTATATCGGTTGTAGGCCAATACGTGTAAGTTTGTGGTGGAAGACTTGTATACGGGAATAGGTAAAGTCGAGACTCGGAGTCTTAGGGTAATGAAAGGTAATTGGAGTCAATTTGGATACGAAAGTCAACTCTAATTAATAAGGGTCTAACCAGTTAAAGGGTATATAATTCGGAAATAAACGGAAAATTTTAGTCGATTGCACTAGCTTATACGTACAAAACAAAAAGCTGCCAGTATTAGAATAGTAGTAATCGCAGTACAGTAGGTCAACTTTACTTGCAAGTAAAGTTGACTATACTGACTGCAAGTTGAGTATATTATTTGTGGGCTTACTGTATTGGCTGCAAGTCAAGTATAGTATGCGCCTATTTCATGCTAGGGAACAGGCTAAGAAATTGACTATATAAATTACTGTATAGACCAGCTAATAGTCTACCAAACATAAAATAATACATCCACCACTTGACCATCGCAATACTACTGTTACTTCGACCAATCGGATTGACAAATTTGCAACGTCTAAAGCCCTACCAACAGTTTTGAAGTTTTATAGTTCCCTTTAATTTGATGGTCTCGTATATTCGTCTCTATATGGTTTAAACTTTTGTTACGGAAATCTTTAACATTTTTTCCATATCATTGTACAAGGTTTTAACAACGAATTAGTTTATGTTATTACATCATTGTTTATATTCTATATAATTATTAAGAGTTTGTTTTATAATGTGTTTTAGAAGTATTGGTGAAGTAGACAGTTTAATTTATATAGGCCGTTGTGATCCCCCTTTTTTTTTGTTATTAATATCATACGAAGTTTTGGTTATTGAAGGCTTTTTAACAAGATAAAGAATAATTAAAAGGTGTTGATTGAAGGGGTAAAATGGGTCGAAAGTGTTTGATGAGGCTAAAAAAGTTAATACCAAGGTTTTTCCAATAATTTTGTATTTATAGTAAATCATTAAACTATGTATTGGTTACATTGAATATTTGATGTTACTGTGACTGAAGATTATAATAAAAGTAATGATATACGGAAAAATAAATTGATGACGATATTTTTAATTATAGAAATTGTTAGCTAGGTTTTGTATTTTTATTAGTAGAAATTTGTTGTTATGTACTTTTGGCAGAAGTGGATAGTTCTCCCTTTTTATTTTACATATGAGATAATCGTAACAGTTAGGGTAGTTCGGTAAGATAATCAGATGATTGTATATTAACTCGTATTTTAATAGTAGAAGTTGAGGTAAAAACGTCTAGATGGTAAATATTCTCATATTATATGTAACGAATTGTATTAAAAATATTGTAATTGTCTGTGCATATGTACTATTGACAATAAATTAAACTTTACTAAATTTGTAATAATCACAATATCAAAATTATTATTCGTTTTATATTGCACTTATATATTAGTGTTTGGATTATCAAGGAATGTAGTTTTCTATATATAATTCCCACTTGACAAGAAACTAACTACATTATTATGCTTTTCTATGTTTACCTTATCTGTATTATAATGAAATACATATTGAATTCGTGGTAGTTACTTTAAAGTCTCTCGTATATCCCGAGATTTTGGTAGATCTATATTTTCATCAGCACTTGGAAATTGATTACCTTAGCTTTTATAACCAAACTTTAAACGTCTTATAAGATTAATTATTACTTGAAATCTATTAGTGATAATAATATTTTTTTCTCTTATTCAACGACATCACATAGTATTAATGTTTCATAAATATTAGGTATTTTCATTCATTTTTTACTTCTATTCTGATGTTCATGGTTTGATTTACAACTTTTTATTGAAGTTAAGGACTTCATTATCAAATTTGTGTGGTTTTTCAACCGGCGGTTTGTTACTCATGTTTTTCTCCCTAATTATTCTTTTTGTACTTTCAATTCTTCATTCTGTAAATAAAGTTAAATGTTATTCTGTAATTATTACTTTATTCAATATTTTCAATCTTTATAACTATGAATACTATCATATTGAAAGTCTACTTCTGTCAATGAATTTTCTATTTTAATAGTAATGTATCTCGTCGTATTTAAATGTATTGAAAAGCTTCTCTTAGCTAATATTTCAATATGTCAATAATAACATGGATTTGAGATTTTTATGCTATTCGAAACGTATATATTCATTAGATGATTTTGATTCAAATTAATATAAACTTCAACCTTGAGATACTGAAAAGTATTAACTTCAACGTTTTTTTGTTATTATACGAATATAGCTTAAATATATTTTCAATTTAAAACAATGAATTTTTTTAACATTAACCACAACCATTATTTTCACGTTTATATTCATGAAATTCTGCAAATTTTTGCTATTACGTTGCTATTGTAATTGCTTAAGTCTCTGTAAAGTTATTTTGTTCTTATATCATAATTAGTACAAACAAAGGTATATGAATGAATTTTATCTTAGTGAAATATAAATGAGATTTACAAACATTGAATAAGATTATGGATGAATAGTTGAAACTCGTTTGGAAGAAATTTACGTTTTTATAACTATAGTTTTCATTTTAATGAATGTAATATCTTAGTTACCGTTATAATGTTATTCCATTGACTGATTCAGTTGATTATCTTGATTCGTATTTCAAAATTTCCCCATTGAAATATAATTCAATATAGTGTATATTGAAGAATTTAATGCGACAAAATTTCGTTCTAGAACGGTTAATGATCAGATGTAATTTATAGCGTTCATTTCCTTATCCCTAAGCGTTCATTAATTTATTATTACTTCATTTTTCTGGAAGATATAATCTTAATAGTCCATTAGCTGAATATTCTTTATATGAATCTAATTCCTTTTTATACGTTTTTGCAAATGTAATTGCTCTGTTATCATTGCTTATTTCTTGTAGATAATGATATTTAATATTCAAACAACTTTTATTTTAATATATTTCTTTGCTTTACTCTACTCCTTTATATCTTTCAGAGGTAATCTTTTATCTGGTGTCTTCAAGTTTTAATTGCATTTTTGCTGACTTTCATATACTTTTATACTTGGACTTTTACCGTTTATGTACCCCTTATCTGGCATTATCAAACTTGGCCCGTTTTTCCGTTTAATTTCTATATTATTCGCCACCGGAGTTTCGCTTTTAATTTGATATTTACCAGAGTTGTTCAAATTTAAACACATTTACCCTCACTTGTTATTACGTTGGTACTATTATGGACTTTGGCCATTGGCCATTGAGTCTATAGGTTACGTGACTGTGCACGTAACGGGATATGCAGTACCCGGTCCAGGCCCAGTCCGGGCGCAAACCGGGCGCGCTCAGTGCACGGCATGTGTGAGGGTACGTGACGGGCTGGGTACTGACCGGGTACTGACCATGCCCATAGGTACTGCACGATGGGCCACGGTAGCCTCTTCTAGTCTTCCGCTGTACCTCAATAGTAAAACCAATTTCGCACCTACTTGGCTTACCATCGTAAGTCAGACTATAATAGGTACCTTAATTTACAGTATTGAAATGTTTATTCATTAATGTTTTGAAATTTTACCCGTTATTTTACTCAATTTCATTTAATTGATTAACCGTATCATCGTTATTATATGTTATACCATAGAATCAAAATTTCTGACATATTAATTAACCTCTGTTTACATTTGGTTTTGCACAAATTTCTATAATTACATTTTGTAGTTACATGTTTTTCACATTTACTCTTTATTTCACTACCGTTTGAAGTTCGACTACTAATCTTATTTCAGTGGAGATAGGAATTACTAAATCATGTTATCAATAGATCTTTTTTTTATCAATAATAAGTTTACAGCAGAAATTCTTGTTAAGATGTGTACCCAGAGCTATTATTATTACGCTATCCATTTACATTCTATATAAAATAGTCTTATTTGACTGAAATATAATCTCATATATTACTATTGACGGATATGCCGCCAGCTACGTATGTTGCAGTAATTTGCGGCTATTTTTAAAAAAGGCACAATAACTAAAGTCTGCGTAAACTCTAAAGCGAGGGTTTACAACTAACCTCCATTATAATATATACTACAGGAGTTATTTCATAAACAAATGATACTTAACCAAGCGAATAATGACTTTTTACACAACGGTGTAGATATTATCATATATCTCTGTGGTTAGTAAGCGGCCACACTGTAAGTTGCAATCTCGCAAAGTGCATGGTAACGTGTTATACTGTAAGGTGCATTCTTACAAAGTGTATGATAGCGTGTCACTACCCTGAAGAGGCATTAGTAAAGTGCATGGTAGAATGTCAATCCCCATAAAAGGGATTGACAAAGTACATGATAAAGTGCTACTACCCGGGTAAAAACCTATAATCTGTTGCTTAAAGCGTATACTCTCCGGAAACCTGTTCGCCCTTTTACCCAACTATTTATCTTTAATATACGTAATCATTTTTCAATATTATATTTATATTAACCTATCCAGTAAAGTAAACTTTATCGATACTAGTAAGTAGCAGATTTGGTCGATTATAAAAATAGTACGAAAAAAGAACGAATCTAATTTAAATACCTATAACGCGATATTATAACGGTTTCAATTATTCGTACTTTCATATTACTACATACAAAAATTATACAGGAGTGTGCAAATACAACGAAACGCTTTTAAAACCCGAAGTGTAAAAAGATTGTAAGATTTTAAGTCATTTTAAAAAGGATAAATTTAGAATAATATTTTCAATTCAACTAGTACCGTATTTATCAAAATCCTGTTGAAGTTGTCCTTTTACTCATTTTGACGCTTTACACGCACTCGGGCACTTTTTGATGAGTCTTATTATATATTAAGCCACGTAAGCCAAAAACCACCAAGTTTAGAAACCCTTCATTAGGATCTATCCGATTTAAACGTAATATCTAAACCTCTTACAGAATTTGAAAGCGACTGAAATATAACTTTTGAAGCGCCTTTACAATTATTTAACGCCCTGAAATCAATATTTAAACCGCTTACCAAGTTTCTACTACGCGATTAAAACACATTTTGAACCGCTCCGTTATATTAAGTAACTGAAAAGTATACCACACCATTTCCCAATTCATATATTATCTTAACTTTTATACTAATGTTGTACCTTCAACGTTTCTATTACCTTTTTCACTTTTTCTCGTTCGCTCTGTATTATACTGTTAATTTTAAACCTGTTACTTACAACATTTGAATTTACTCATTACCTCATTAGCAAAACGTTTACAAAATGTTAAACTGCTAATTACAAACGTTTTATTAGTTTGTAATTACATCTTATTTATATTTTATTTATGTTATCAAATGTTTAACACCCTACTTCAAACACTCTATTATATCTCATTCATTTTTTTATTTACATATTATATTGTCATTCAAACTGTTTTCCATCGCTAATTTTTATTTAACACTTTATACTGAAGCCCCGTTGAATATTTTATTCTAAATATATTGGAATCTCAATTAATACATCATATGAACTTCTATACCGCTCTGGTAATTGTGGTAAACGTCTAAACCAGTTTTCCAAACACTTGAAAACACTTTGAATTTTCATAACTATGAAGTGATTAATAATAGATCTGTCTAAAAATATAAAATACATGGAATATTTTTTAGAAAAAGTATTATTTCGTAAAGCTCCCTTGAAACATTGAGATTGTACGCTATAAATAATGAACCAAAGGTATGAGTAGATGTCTAAACACTTATACAGCGAATATATACGTTGTAAATATAATTTTCAAATATTATAAAGGAAGTATTATAATTCGCAACTCATTCGATCGTTTTCGAAAAAATTGTCAAAATCATACGCTGGATATATAACGTATAATAGACGGTACTATTTTAAGAAAATTACGAAGATAACTAAAAATTAAGGGTATTAATATGACCATTAACAACGAAAACAGTATCCTAAATGACTTCATGATAACAGTCCAAATTATCTAAATACCGAAATAAACCGACAATAAAGTAAGAAATATGAAGTTCGTAAAATGATATTAGTTGAAAAAGCGTCAAAAATTAATGATTAAAATAAAGGATACGAAACAAGGAAAAAATCCGTTAATATAAGGTATCAAATGCTGAATAAAGTTAAACGTATACCACGAAAAATAGAGAAACTTAAGAGATCGATAAAAGAGGAGGAAAGGATATAAAGGTTACTTATTACGTGAGTCGAAAACGAATCCCTGTTAAAGCGTACATTTGATGAGAAATACAAACTAAACTACTTCTTGGATACAATTCATGCCCTTCTCAGCCGTAATAAAAACTTCTACAATAAGGAAAAAGAAACTTCCGAAGAAAACATAAACGGCGTAAAACAATAATACGAGCATTACAGAATAATAAATACTAGCTACAACTCTTATCTCAACTTCCTCCTACATCGGTTTTCTATTAATACAAACTACCCTACTAAACTTTCCAACTTTACCAATCTGTAAGATAAAAACCAAAACTATAATGGCGAACCTTATGACGTTTTCTATAATAACATCCATATGATGTTCAACATTTGGAAAATATTGGATATTAAACCTTGACAATTCCATATAATTTTATTCAGTATACTAATTTAGCAAGTAAACCAATGATATATATATTATTTTATGTAAGACTATGGATTAACAGAGTATTATAACCGCCTCAAAATACCCTAATATGGAAATAAACTTCGAATTATACGACAAGAATTAAATTGGTACCACTTCAAAATTCGTAAAAAGTATCGTAAAAATGCTAACAAAACTCCACAAAAGATATTTACCACCCTATTAACGAAGTTCAGAAATTGCTAGGCAATCCTTAAATCAAAGTATAAGGTAAACAAACTATTTGTTCAAATAGTAATTGAAACGTATCGCAAAAACCTAAACATGAACCTCGAATTATTTAAATAGGAAAAAGATTAAAAGCCTTTTATACCAGCTTAAAAACACCACTTAAAAACCTGATACACTTATAAATGAGTTTCGTATTAGCATTTATAGTCGAAAAAGTTTAAGACAAGGGCTTAATTACCAGAAAAAACCTCGAAAAAAATTCATTACGTTTTAAATCGACGATTTAAAGTTTACCAGAAATATGAAGAACATATCTGATCCAAACACGGATATAAAAGTAAGAAATATTATAAAAGGGGCCCCAAAAGCTGAAGGCCAAATAATGACTAGCGAAGACAATAATAAAGCTAAATACGAAACTTACTACGTATATTACAATATCTGCGGAAAGCTATACAGATCTTTACAGATTTTTTGAAATAATGTTTTTGATAGGACTTTGGACGTTGCAACGTTGTCTATTCGATTAGTCGAATTAATACTAGTATTTCGTAGTCAAGTGGTATATTTATTGTTCCAGGTTTGGAAAACCGCTGGCCGGTCTACGTAGTCATTTGTATAGTCAATTGCTTAGCTCATATACTAGTGTGAATTGGGCGCATACTGTACTTGACTTGTAGCTAATACAGTAGGCTCATATAAAACAATACATTTAACATGTAATTAGTATAGTTAACTCTACTGTAAGTAAAGTTAACCTATTGTACTATAGTTTATACTATTTCAATACTGGTGGATTTTTAGTTCATTTGCATATGTCAGTATAGTTCAACAATCTTTTTTTGTAATCGCTGAATTGTGACCTCATTAACTAGTCAAACCCATGTTAATTATCATTGACATTTACAATGAATAGTACCAATTTGTACTTAAATTGACCCTAATTGCCATGAATTACCCTACATCTTCGAGGTCTGAATTTATTAATTCCTAAAAAAGATTCTTTCACCACAGGTTTGGATGAACTTCTAATTTAACCGTATTAGTTGAACAAGTCACTATCGTCAATTCCTGGTAAGTTTCCAATCCTCCAGTATCTTCCTAACCATCACGTAACTTGACCTTACCAAGCGGCATATTAATGTACCCTTAAATACGTATAGTTATGGTATTACTATCTATAAATCTTTTAAAGGCCTTGTTCGGTAATATTCTCGCTATAGCGTTAGCAAGATTATCTTTCCTGTTAATCCACCGGACTTCCTTAATCTCCCCGCATTTATAAACTTCATGAATTGTTATTAAGTCTATTATGAGTTGTTTTTCGCTAGTATTTATAAATTTGGAAAAATATTAGAATAAGCTTCTCGATTAGGTACAAATTACTACCTGGATAAAAGGAATCTTTAGCTACTTGGTAATAACGTTAAGGGTTTCCCATAATAACATGATTATATTAAATTCTGTTATTATACCATGAACTTTTCAAGCTAATACTCTTCGCATAATTCTTTTATATTAAACAAAGGTTTCGTAAATTAGGCTATCGATAATATTAAATTAATTCTTCCATCTATATGCGTCAACGAAGGTTATTTGGAATAATATCTGTAAGGAAAAGTCGATATTATATATAAAAAAACCCCGTCTATAAAGATTAATTACTTAACTTTTGATAAGTTGCTTGTAGATTTATCAATCCCCCGATTTAAGTTTCGTATTTAACACTTAAACCTAATTTTCAAGTCACGTAAAGTTTTTATTTGTTGAATTTGAAATTTATATCGTAATGAATAAATTGTAAGATGCCTTCGGTTAATATAAGGTGGTGATGTAACTGTTACGAATATGCTATTCTAGGTCCCTTAAAGTAATAGACAACTTGATCTTATTGATTATAGTAAGATTGACGCCTTAGCCTCTTTACAGAAAGCTAAAGTCGGTATTCATACTAGGTATACGGATGAATGATCAATTGAAGTTAAGTTAATTGCAATTTATCAACGTTGTAACCGGCTTATAGTTCCAAAACTTGAAGTTTTAGATCGCTTATTATTCCGATGATACAAAACTAACCGTTTCAACGAAAAAGATATCGTTAGTTTATATTCTCATTAGGCTAAAGTAAATCTCTTACGTTATCAATGAATATGGATCGTATATTGAAGACTTTGGACCTAGCTATAACTTAAAGTACAATTAATAGGTTGGACATTAATAAGCGTTAGCTTTAGCCAATTCGTATAGTGGTTTCATATATCGTATTACCGTTTCCGGAGGGTAAATAATATATAGTTCCTATAGTAACTTTAATAAAATGGTCCGTCATAGGTTGGTTGCTAATTTTGTGTATACTTACGTCATATTTTAAGCATTAAAAGCAAACTTGCCTTTAGTTTTGTCTAATGAACTTTCTACTTAAACGTCCACTAAATGTTTTCTAATCTTATAAATCGTTAACGATTACTTAAGGATTCAGTCTTTTCCTTTATTAATATATCCTTAAATGATTAAACGTAAATTTTTATATGGCTGTCCCATAGTTTTTCCTTTAATATTGTGGATAATCTTTGACTTAAAAATCTTAATATTTGAGCCTTAAAGACTAAAATCGGCCTTAGGTACGAATTATTACCTTCTCGGGTTAGTAAACCATTAATTTCGACCATATCGCTTCCTTTAAAACGTTTGCCGAATGTCCTAATGCTACATTATATGCGAAGATTTAATACAAAGTCTTCTTTATTCTTTTCCATCCTAATTATTCAAATATTAATATAAATGCGACCCGGTGTGTTTTCCTCCTTTTTAATATTCTTCTTTTTCGGGGATCGTCCGTATCAGAGGCGTTTTATCAACTTGTCGATAACTGATATAGGAGGTTCGGATTAGCTCAGTCGCTTAATTTAAAAGTCTTTATCGTTAGTTACCCAAATATAAGGCTTAAACTAGGTAGTACAAAACATCATATAGCTGTTAACAATTTTAACAATTAATTTAAAGTTAATGATATTAAAGGTTCTGTATAGACATTTTCATTTAACCAACTCCTACCATACAAGAACTTTAATTTGTATTGGCAAAGCAAATACATTAATATTGGTAAGTACGTTCTTGGTGTTTAGAGTGTTATTAACTTAGCGGTATACCAATTTCTTTCGTAGTTTTTTAGTGCTTTAACATAAACTATAATTCGTTTTTAAGTACTTGCTAATGGCGTCGATTCACTCGTTAGGCATTGTTATACTCTAAAGATCAATATCGTTGGTACTAGGCTATCAATACCCACAATATTATGCAGGCCCTTCACTGATATTTAAAAGCGTACCTCTAAACCCGCAACGCTTTTGATCTCTAACTTAGGGATATTGTACGCTTGGAAAAGTAGTGCGTGTATCATTTTAATCTTTACAATGCTTTATTAGGCCTTTATAGGCACCTATTTGTATTGTATTCCTATTATCTTGGTATTTCCCTGGAATTTCGCCGCCGCAAAGTTAGTACCGGTACCAGACGATTATGTTAGTTAGGCTCAAGTACATATTGATCCACAATATTCTTAACGTTTCCTTCGTATCTTTTATCGATGGAGACTTTATAAACCTGGCTTTGTAGAAAAAGGCGGCAAAGTTATTAACACGAAGGAGAGGTCGGTTAATTAAGTTAAATATATTAATAAAAACTTTATAGGAAAAGTTATTATTGTTTTTTAGTGTAAACTTGAATTTTTGGTGGGTTTGTGTATATATTTAGTAATGGTGGCAGAGTTTTAGATAGGTTTTATGGTAGAATATTCTATATGTTCATGTCCTGCGTACTTTAGGACTTCGTATAAACTGTTTAGAGTTGGGTAGTTAAAACGACGATATAATTAACGTATCTTTGGCTTCGATAAGTTTAATAGTACTACCCCTTGACCTCAAATATGAAATTATAAATATTTTTACATAAAAGAAACTGGAAACCTTAAGCCGTTTTTAACTAGTTCGTTAGAATTAACGTCAACTTTACATACGAGAGTCTTTATATCCTTTAGGTAAGAAAGGAAAGGGATAGGGAACTTGAAGATATGAAATGTAATGGATCTAATAATAAATTGAATTGCCGTTGTCTCTAATAACGATAGTTATTCATATAGTTAGAAGCTAACTTTTGCTTTATTAGCATCGTAACGATTAATCTTAGTAGCCGTAGTGCTTTCCCTCTGCAGTACCACGTACTACTAAAAGACTCCTATTAAGTTCCTTGTTGCTCCTGTGTCTGGTATAAAATTTTGAAACGTGTAATTAGCGTAACGATCGCGAAAGTTAAAGGTGTAAGGGGTTAGGAACTTGTTCAGGGCAAAAGCCAAGGTCTTTACCACCTAAACAATATAGGAATTTATAGTTATCTAGTTATTAAGACGCATTATCAGAATTATCTTGATTCCATTTAATTTACTTAGGGGTATCGTTACCGTTGATTGCGCCGTCACCCTTCAAGTTTACGATGTAATCTAGGTAATCTTGTTTGGAAGTATCAAGGTATTGGATGTGGTATATTAACTTTCTATCATTACGTTCAGCGGGGAGGTGGCTAGTTAACTGAAAGCTAGACTTGTCACATATTTAATATCTTTTAACATTATGACGACAATAGTTTTTAAGGTTAATAGGTTCACCCAAATCTTGGCCCTATTAGTGCTAGAGTGACTATTACCTTAAGTCCAAGGCTGTTAAATTTGTTTTTGGGCCTTAAGAGCGTCTTTAACCGTACTTTCGGTCATCGTAAAAAACTACCGTAAGGGCTTTTTTATATTTGTTAGGGAATTTGTTAATTTAGGGGTATATACTAAGCAAATTTGTATACATACTATTATAGTTGTAAACTAAGAGCGTAAATGGCTAAAAAAAGCTTTTACAGATAGTATTCAAGCATTGTAACACGTAGTAAAACTCGTTAACGCCCGTACCGACTACTCATACCTATTCGCGAAATGTAGCTTCGCTAAAATGGGCTTTTTATATTGATCACCAATATAACATTAATTTGTTAAGCATCTGATTTAGCATATTTATTAGTATTTCCATTTTTTTTCTTTTTCGTTATTATTATAGTCTACCTAGTCGTGGCAGAGTCTGTATGGTATTAGTTAAGATGGAGATTGTGTTCGAAGTGGATTTTTATACTCTTGTATATTTCACGGAAGGTAGTTGTTCGGGTTAGACAATTTAGATAACAGCTTTGAATATTCCTTAAAAAGACTTTAGGGAATATTAAGTAAAAATAAAAATGTAGACTTTTATTTACTTGCAAATGTTTAAAAAGGGTATTATCTTCGCATCGAGGTAGTTATAAGGCTTTACTTTATATTTATTTATATCGTGTTAGATCATGGCGAAGTTCGGGGAAATCTTGTAATTAATGTTGACTGTTTTGATAAGTTTTGCAGGAAAATCGCGATAGTTATCCCATTTTTTATTAATAGTTTCTTATAGTTTAAGCCCTAAATCTTCCGAAGTACGCTGTTTATGGTAATTGCCAGTCGCATGGTCCAAAGGGTATAGTCTTTTGGTAAGACCCGTGGTGAGTTCATGTATGTAGGAAAACATGTTGTGAAAAGACTTTTAAGGGGCTTGGAGATTTTAATTAAATGACTTGGGGTAACAGGAACTTAAAGGTTTTAAGGAAGTTAATGATCTCGTATATTTAACTGGTATAAAACTTTAACTTCAATTCCTTCATTCGTGTTAGCGGTTGCTGTTTTCAGTGCCCTACCGCCGTTAAAAGCGTAATCTACGTTGTTATGTAGAGGTGTTGAGTTGCTAAACAGGTTAACAAGTTCGTTATTATTAGCACGTAAAGAGGTTTGACTGATCTAGGGGTAAAAAGAGGGCTCCTAGAAGGTATTTAGTGTGGTTAAAGTTTTTTATCACCCTTTTTTTAAGGACATAGAGTTTGAGGTCATTTTTTAAATTAGGCTAGATCGAAGAGGGTTTTTGCCAGTTTGATAGAGATTTTTTATAGCATGTAAATCCCTCCTCGTTCAAGTTCTTCCTTTAACTTTAACTTAATACCTTTCTGAACCTTCTTCCATATATTAATAGTCTAGTTATTGAAGAACTTATGGTATTTGTGGAAAGCATAGTGGCTGTGGTTAAGGTTTTTGCCTTTATCGTAGTCAACGATATATCTATCGACGAAGTTGACTATGTTTTATTATGTTAAGGTTTTATTAATATCTTACCCTAAAATAATTTTATCGTAATACTTTAAAAAGAAGGGACTGATGGCTTTGATTGCATTTTTCCTGGCATGGTTGGTAACGACTTTAAAGTAAGCGTTAATAGTATTCATATTAAGGTTTGAGCTTTTGTAAAACTTAGTGGACGCGGAATTTGGTGATTTGAGGCGTGGGAATTTTGTGTTTTAGCGTAAAGTCGCCTGGGAACTTAGCATTTTGGCGTGAAGTCGTGAGGGAACTTGGCGACTTAGTGTTGGTTACGCGACGTGGTTTTCTTGACGCGACTTGGCGAATCTTGGTGTTTTCGTTTAGGGTAACGAACTTAACGATTGAATTGATGTGGGAAAAGAGGAGAATGATTGAAGTAGAGGTAAAGGTTTGGTATAAAGGGTAAGGACGAAGGTCGTTTATTATTGTTGGTGGAGATCGAAGGTTGTTCGTTATTTGGCTGTGGGATTTAGTTGGTTTTAAATTTGCCGAGTTTAAAGATCTCTGATAGTCAATTTCAACGATTTTCTTTAAAAAGGATCGGTGAAGATTTTTTGGTGATTTTAAGTAGCGATACTGTCGTTTACATCCAGATTACCATTGTGAACTGACGTATCCTTAAAGTTTTCTCTATTTTCTTGCCATTGTGGACGGACGTAGTACTAATAGAGGTCCTTCCTAAAAATCTTTCCTCTACCTCAGCCGCCGTTTGTTAACGTAAAGTGTAAACGGAAAGTAGTTTTTTTTTCTACTTAAATTATTTTTGCTAAACCTAATAAGAATTGATCTGTGTTGGTAGGGCTTTAGACGTTGTAAAGTTGTCGATTCGATTGGTCGAATTAACAGTATTATTACATTGCTAAATAGTGGATGTATTTTTTTAGGTTTCGCAGACTGCTAGCTGGTTTGCGCAGTAATTTATATAGCTAGTTGCTCAGCCCGTACCCTAGTATGAAGTAGGCGCATACTGTATATGACTTTCAGCTAATACAGTAGGTCCACACAAAATAATACACTCAATTTGTAGTTAGTATAGTCAACTTTACTGTAAGTAAAGTTTACTTACTGCACTACAATTACTACTAATCGTACAAATGTATTATATATAATAAAGTCGGCTATTAATCGACCAATTATCTGGTATACAAGTAAATTCAAATTAAACGTCAAGTTTGAGCCGATTTTGTATCTGAATACCTAATGGAAGCCAATTTTACACCGTATATAGCCGACTTCAAAAGTGTTAAAAATGAATTCAACCTAAAACCTTACAAGTGCACCTCAAGAGAAAACTATTCGAAGGAAATCGATACTTCTATAACGATTCGAGATATAGAAACTAAATAACTAGTATTTAAAAGCCTGCAATACGCCTTATTTCTATATAATACATGCTTGAATAGTGGAAACAAAATGTTAAACGCTTATATAATGTTACAATTTACACTTTATAATAGGTACAGCAACCGTTTCTAAATCATTATACCCAAATACCGGTGTAATGAAAATCTATACCGTTAAAAACGATAATTAGATGTTTTCGTAACGGAATATCCCAAGTTTCAACTCTTTCGAATAAAACTATACCAGGAAGTTTTATTCAGTAGAGGCAAGGCATCGGTACTTGGTATAATTATTATGAATATACGATTCGCAACGCTTATATACTATGTAGTGAACTTAAGACGTTATTTTTTCTGTCGTTAGTTTATATAAATAAGTTAGGAATGAAGGTTTGAAATATAAGTAACTAATTCCTCTACGCTTCGGATAATATATTCGTACCACTCCGTCTTAAATTTAAATACCAATAATTTCCCCCAGAAACACGAACGATTAAAGTCGTCTGCCTAACGTAGCCTTAATTAAAAATGTTACACCGTCGATTCGGATACCCGGCCGCGAAACGATTTATAGGGCGATTTCACGTAACAGAACGCATAAATAAAGGAGAAAATATGATAAATATTATTAAAAAGTTCTGCCACAAATACTAGTTGTATTTGTAAATTTACAAAGGTTTAAATTACGGTTTGAAAACTATATAAACCTTAATTACGAGGTTATTATACATGGAATATACCCTGATGGCTAATTAATGTTATATGCTATCGACGTAACAATATCATTTTAGACCGCAAAATTTACGCGAAGTGCTTTCGCTACAAATTAGTAAAACATTTTAGTGAACTTTTTTTTAACTTTTATTTAAGACCATCGAATGAAATTACCTACAATATAGGCATAAATTTCAACACCACCGAATAACGTATTGAAGCCAAAATTACCAGTAATTAGTGTAGATAATTACCGATAAAAGCACTGTCAGATATCAGGAAATTTGAAAGGTATTACAAACCGTTCAAAAAAGGGTATAAAATACTGTTTCAGGAATTAAAAGGTGCTGACGCCAAACCGTCGATCCTATAAATAGCTGTAAAAGCTGAAAATGCTACTTTTAGCCCCAAAAAAGCTAATTATAATACTCCTTATTCTCGGTTTTAACTTTAAAGTCCATGTAAACTCAATATAATTACCAGTTATAGTATAAAGCGTAAATATTATAACTAAGTTTATAATAACATCATGTTTTCTGTGGTACGGGAATACTATTTCAAAAATATTAGCTATAAAAACCAGCCTACGTAAAACTAGCGTTTGAAACATATTATTCTAATTTAAAGTCATGATTTTGAAAACGAAAGACGGATGAACTAGCCCTTAGAAAATCAACGGGTTCAAAGGTTAAGATTGAATAGTAAACTTTCAAAATGACACGAGTTTATTCCGTTGAAAGATAATATAAAAGTAAAGGAACGAAAAGGTAAACAATAATAGCCTAAAAGAGAAATCCAAAAGGTGGTTTTGACCAAACCACTCCTATAATAACGAATACGAACCGCTCCCTAAACCAATATACCCCTTGAATATACCTTTATAACCTCCTACACTTTATAAAACCGGCTAATATATATAATCGAAACTTTCGTCACGCCATTGAGAACGTCAACTTGACTTAAAAAATGAAAAATGCTTTAAAACCTCTTTCACAAACTTAATTATTTCCTAGAAAGAAACTACGAATCGTAATAAAACTATGAAACTAAATAAAGAGGGTATTATTACCGCTTCGGGTGTATATTTTAAATATTTACCACAAAAGGTAATTACAAATTTCATTGAATAAAGCTTTTTTCGCTTCAAAACGTTTCACTAAATAGTTAAAAACGTTTATAGAGTCTTTCACACCTTCTTATTCAACGACGTTAAATATAAAATGAAAAATCCTTATAAAAAGGTGGCCTTATAGTTGAGGAGTATGATAACGCATGTAAAAATAATATTATATCCTAATATTTTACTTTATAATAAGTAAGTTATCGTTTAATTTTAGTGTTTACCGCCTCATTACGTACCCTTTACGACATTCGTATTAAACTTCGTGGTATTACACTGGCTTATAAATAATTTAAAAGTGCATTTTCAATAATATCTTTATGCTTATATACTTATAAAGATTCGAAAGCAACATTTACCCACAACGATTCTATTTATTTTTAAAACCACTTTACGGATTTGTTAATGTTGAAGTATACTAGAATAATACCTACCAAAGTCATCATAAGACGCGGCGCGAAATAACTAACTCAACCTTCAACTTATATCTATTGGTTTTAACACCACGTTTCAAAAAAATTTCACGTGTCGAAATACTAATAAAATATATACTCATATTATATAACGCGTTGTTTCCCGATGTAAAAAATATGAAACTTTAAAAGTCTAACTTAAAAGCAAAACCCAAAGTTTATCTGACGAAAGACCGTTTAATTAATTTTAACGGTATAATAATCACACATCAAAACGATATTATTAATTTTATATGACAAGGATGATTA
Organism: Anisogramma anomala; assembly: GCA_038502455.1. Classification (NCBI taxonomy): domain Eukaryota; kingdom Fungi; phylum Ascomycota; class Sordariomycetes; order Diaporthales; family Gnomoniaceae; genus Anisogramma; species Anisogramma anomala. Next base: position 323,087 of record JASMMZ010000019.1, on the reverse strand, counting down.
TATAACGTTACCTTTATTAACCCAAAAGATACAAAACAAGCCAACGCGTGTAAATGTTAATGTATTTGTAAAACTAAGATTATATCAATAATCAAGCTGAAAACTGCATTTAACTTTTTAGTCGCCCCACAATGCTAAAAAAAACCCATAAAATAACGTATACAAAACATTTAATAATCGTTTTATATAAAAAATCAGTAATTAAAAACGTAGCTTACGTTTTATACTATTTTATATATGTATAACAAAGCTTTTTATCTTTATTAATAAGTCCTTCGTAAATAATTACAATTATAGCTCGTAAATAAAATTTGTAATCATTTTTTAATAACGAAACACCAGTTCGAAACGGATTGACGCGGTGTAATAAAGTTATTTATTAAAACTTAACCAAGTGTAAGAGGGTTACTTAGAGAGTTTTCGCCTCGGAAATCTACGGTATAGTTGAAGGATTCGACTTCGTGATTATTATGGTAATAACGGTCCGGATAGTCGTTTTAAACCTTAATTTAAAATCCCTCCCTTTAGTAATTTATACTCGTTCTTTTTGCCTTTATGAATGCCTTGATAAACTCGGCACTACGAATGAGAAATGCCTTATAATCGATATTACAGTTTATTTCAAATCGTAATAACGCCTCGAAATTCAAGGGATGAAGTGGATTAATGGAAAAGAAAACCCGGTGGATGTAATGATTAGAGGCGTCTCGAATGGAGTATTAAAAACGTTTATATTAATAAGTACTGGTTTCGTTAAAATTACTAAAAAGGTTTTATGAAATTACCTCAGTTATATATTTTACATTTCGTATTGATTGTTTCCCCATCAAATTAATCATTTGCACCGCTTTAATCATTTTTCCGCTTTTTAAATTAATTATTTGCGCAGCTCCTAATACACTATCACCGTTTTCATTTTTTACCTACGATACTTCTAAAGTATCATTACTCTTTACTTATATTATTGAGAATTTAATAAATTTAAAATATTTTCTTAATTTTTATATTGATTACTTATAGTATTATTAACTTCAAAAGTTATGATATTATTATATGAAGAATACATTATAGGCGGACAAACCGGAAATTAGTAAAAACAAGGCAGCTTTTTTTTACTAAATGAATAGGGGAAAAGAGGGGTTATGTTATTGTCGTTATCGTTGTTATCCTCCTCTTCGTCGCCTTTTCCACTGCTATTAATGCCGCTATCGGCGTCGCCAGGAGGAGGGCCCCGCGCTTTGTGTTATAGGTCTTTAGGAAGGAGACGCAAGGAGCCTTTACATTTTTAACAACGATGCTTAATAACTTCGTCGAATTCACCTAAGCAGTATGTACGTGAACCCTCCTTTTGGTCGAAGATAACGGTTGCCGTCTTCCTCGGCCGCCAGTAAACGTCTAATACTAATCAATATCAACTTGTTTTAGGTAATAAAAATGATAATTTTCAAAAACTCCTCAAATAAGGTATTGAAATAGTACATAATGATCAATAAATGTGATAATTAAAAATTGAAGGAGAATTTACCGTCAAGACGGCGGATGCGTATTAAAGCTTTGGCTCACTGTCTCAAAACCACCAAAACGGAGGCGTATACTTTATTAATCCGCTCGTAACGGTGGTAACGAGCCGACCGACCTCCATTTTAACGATAATCGTTAATAAACTTACCCGCGGCTACAGACGCAATATATGGAACGTAAGGCGTATTTATTAGCTGTCTGAGAACGTAAACCAAGGTACGTTGCTTTAGCACTTTATGCATCAAAAAGGCCTTATGACGTACCATTACGAACCGTAACTTAAGGCTACTGGCTAATTCAGCCGCCATGACATCGTTTATAAGCACATTAATATAATACAAGTTAGGGTATATTAGTAATACAAACCGCGTTATAGCTCGGTCGAACTACGCTTCTTATAGAGAAGGGTAGCCGCTACAGGTTAAGGTGTTTTTATCTGTAATGAAAAGGTAATGATAATTACCTTAAAAGCCTCTCGTTCTTCCCTTTAATGAGAAAATAAAGGAGTGGAGAGTGAAAAGAAATGAAAAAGAGTAAGAATTTTTTTGGCGGCGGCAACGAAGGGGGGATCGAAAAAAAAGTCAGAATAAAATATGTAAAGTTGGAACTAGCGGAATTAGGGCTACAGATATATTAACAGGCGGTAGCGGTGGCTACTTCTACGCATGGATGTTCCCGCGTTGAATGGCGCCAGAGGGAATGATTTATATAAATTATTTAATCCTAAAAGTGGTTAAAACGTAAAATTGGTTAAGTAACCTACTTATAAGAGCGATTTAATAAATTAAATTGGATATTGGTCTAGACTTTTATACTATGAATCATTAATTAGGGATTTACGTTGTAAAAGGGGGCGCGCAGTTAAAAGGTAAAGAGAAAAGTTTTACCTGAATCGATAACGATATTTCTTTTTATACAGACCTTCAAACATACAATGCCTATACTTACACCTTTATAATTACACCTTTACAAAGACCAACAATCATATCTCTATTAACTATCTAAACTATTTAATTTATATACTATAACCATTATAGTTGTTAAAACTGTTAATGGAAACCTTATAACCAGAATTGCTAATTAAAACCATTATTGTAATTAGTTAATTAAAAACTTAACCAAATTGTGTTACAAATACTATTATTACTATACAATCAATTTACACTCAGATACACTAAATTATTACTACTAAATTATGGATGCGAACTGCATCGGAAAAAGAAAATATTATTTATATAGACATCATTATATATATTTATAAGTAGTTAATGTCTATACTGTAAGTTACACTCTTACAAAGTACACGGTATCATATTATATTATAAGGTTTATTCTTACAAAATTCATGATAAAGTTTCATTTCCAAAAAATGGTATTGGAAAAGTGTATGGTAAAATGCCACTATCTAGAAGCGGGATTAGCAAAATGCATGGTAAAGTGCCACTACCTGTGTAAAAGCTTATAAGCTCTCACTTGAGGCGTGCACTCTGTGGATGCCTCTTCCCCCTTCTACATAACTATCTATCTTGAATATACAGTACAACTCTTCTACTATTATCTTTACGTTAACGTACCCGGTAAGGCAGACCTTACTGACAGAAGTGCTATCAATTCATCGATTTATTTAAATCTAAAATATGTGATATATTATATTATGAAGTTCAGTTTCTAGAAAGATCAATTATAGTACTTAATAAAGGTGTAAATTATTTTTCAAACGTTATTCATGTTCTGAGCTCCAAAACCACAGGTTGTAGTCCATGTTTATAAATAATTTAAATCCGTTAGGCTTGGGTATTGGTTGAATATCGATGCCTATAATGCCCCCCCCCCCTCCATCTCATCTCTCCTTTTAATCCAATTTGCAGCCAATAATGGATTTCCCAATAACAAGGGACGGTATATTGAATATATGAAGGAAGTCAAATCGAGCAAGAAAATTCGTTCAAAATATACTTCTGAGCTAAATTATATCTTAAGTGATATCTTAATAAAAACATATTAACAAGGTAATAATAATCTAGAATATCGGTTTTCAGCTTACCAATGTACATGATTTAAAGTTTATCATTATTGGGTAAAAAATTATTGATTTTGAACTAGTGATACTATATTACCGTATAATATCATTTAACCGCCTTGATATTATGTCGTCGAACGAAACTATTCAAAAGATTCGTTATGAAACTACTAAACTATTGAGAATGGTGTTGCATTGAGAGTGACGATGTCACGTTGGTTTAACTCTAACCCTAATAAATTGACGCAAACAAAAAAACAAAACCGCACCATTCCCTTGGTTTAAAACTATTTTCTTTACAGATTATAAAACAAAAATAGCATTCTGAATCGATTCTTATATTAGGAGAAAAATAGAGTTGAATTATTTCGATAAATGAACAATACAATCAACTCCAATCAATCAAAACTTTGGGAAAAATTCCAGAAAACACTTAAAGATACTAAAACCAAATTTATTACATTGTATAAAGTGATATAATATGTGTGAAGCTGAGGTATATATTGATTTTCGGTCTGTAAATCAAAAGCTTTATAACTAAGCTGTTTGAAACTTTTCTCATGAGCTGAAGGTAGTAAGGTTGATGTATATGAAATTACCTGTAATACTTGAAAATGTAAAGATGAGTGTGTGAAACAAAGAGTATTATATTATTATCATTATGAAAGGCAAAGTAGTAAAGTTTAAACTCGACATAATACCACGCCATAATAACGCTCTTGGTACTAAAACGATATATAAAATAGGATTTTATACTCAACAAATCTGTTTATAAACAAAAATATACTCATATAAATTTCAAATGTTGAAAAAACGGAAGAGAAATATTAGGAAAACGAGTTGAACCGTAAACCGTACACATAACAATTTAATTAATATGATTAATTTTATGATTCCAATTTTTCAATCACTACATTAGAAACACCGTTAGGAACATAATAATATGGTTTTTTGAGTCTTATGACTTCAAACAACTACTTATAAAAACGGAATGAAAAAAGTTAAATCCAATGTTTAACAAAACGATATGATAGAATCTACCGCAGCACATAAGAATCCGAAATATTCTTTCAAGGTTTTAACTTATAGAAACTATAATTTACTCACTTTTTAACTTTTATTTCACCTCTTGACTCTGTAACACCACATAGTTGAATCACGTACTTACCTGGAGAAAATTACAAACAATCCTATGAAAAAAGGCGCGCCGATACAAGCGTCGGAATTATTTAAGATTTGAATAAAACTATTCACATGAATCTGGTTTTACACTAATCAGATAAAGATTTGGGCAGCATTCAAAACGAGGCATAAAAGCTGTAGTAATTGGAATAACTGAAATTAAATTACCAGAAAACAATGACTTAACACTTTAAATTAGAACTTAAATATAAACAAATAGTATAATCTCGTTACTTTACTGAGTAACTCATTTCGTTTCTATTCTAAACGATCGAAATAACTGTGAAGTCCCACTTTTTAATGACTTCAAAAGTATTATTATGCTGCATCCACGCTTTATCAAGGATATAATAAGCCTTAACTTTGTCAATACGCGATTAACTCGATTAGAAAAGGGGTAAATGGTAGCTTTTATATTAAAGATATTCGAAATTCCACAATATTTTCATTGTATCAATCCAATATAAGAAATTTATAAGATGATAAACTTTAAAAATAATGTAGGCGCCGACATATTCTTTTAAAATTCTTCAGTAGAATTCTTTATCTACTCAACCTTAACTTTAATGTAACTACGATCGTTAATGTAATTGAAAGGGAAGTTTAATCTGAGAGTATCAATATTAATCTCGTAATCACTAATGACTCCATCGATAACACTTTTAAATTATACAATAATACCATAAAACAGTTGTTTAACCGTATTAAAGTAAACCAGTTTTCTGTGTAAAATAACATTAACAGTTATAAAAACAATTAAATAGGTTTTAATATAAAAGGATAATTAAAACCGTAATATATAAAAAACGTAATCACTATAATAATTTCTGAGGCTATGGTATTGAATGTAACGTTCTCTTGAACGATTATTCAACCCAGTTATTTCCAGTTTAGTGAAATCAAAATCAGTGAACGTTATTCAATTATGACATGAATATATCAAAATGAATAGTTGATTTCATGGTAATAAGTTCGGAATATTTGTGCGTTACTTTGAAATGCTTGAACATGTGTTTCCAAAGATTAAACGAAAATTGTAGGTTTGTGATAAACATGAAAATTTCCAAACAAGCATAGAAAACGTCAATGCGGTTTATGAATGTATTTGTGTTTTTCTTTGTTGAAATACGCTAGAAAACAAAACTGTATTTTGAGTGAACCATAAAATATAAAAATGAATTATTATAATTATCAAGTATAACAATTATTTAACTATATTTCAACTATATAATATTATATCATATTAAAGCAATCATATTTTGTATTTATTAAATATTTTAAAAAAATGGGATATGTAAAATGTAGTATATTTACGTAATCATTAAGCTAATAAATATGTGTAGGGACCACTATATCCTACATAAATCAGAGTCTTAAATATCTACAAAAGACAAAATATGTTATGTTAATATAGTATAGATCATCTGTTATTGCCGTATTGTAATTTTAGTACATAATTGATGTTGAAAGTAATCCTTATCAAGAATAAATAATTTTCCCAAATACAAAAGGCAGTAATAAATGAAAATAAAGTTCTTATATTCAATACGTATTTATTCCCGAACGTTGTAAAACTAATTAAAAAAATAAGTTTATTAGTTAAGATGGTTGTTATCTAATTGTGTTAATATTGAATGCAATAATTAACGTTGACTCGTTCATTGGTAAATAATAATTTTCAAGGAATAACAACCTCCATAACGGCAAAGTAAATAGTATTAACAATATTTTATTTTAAACTAGCACTAGAAAACATGATACTTTGTAGAAACCTAGCCCGATCTCTGTATAGCTTAACCATTATTAGCCGATTTCCGAACTTGTAGCTTGAAATATTCAATCAAAAGGTGATTTTACTACACTAAAATAATTTTAAGATCAAAGCCAAACAAAAACGCACATTACCACGTACGATTGTAAGTAATGATTTAAGTAGTGCTAAAATATTGGAAATTCTTTTGAAATGTTAGATTTTGAAAATATTTAGAACATTCTTATTTTGGGCCCCATTTTAAAAAAACACTTGCACACTGTTACAGGCGGGTGTATGGCTAGTATCATCAGGGATCCAACCCTGGTAGTTATATACGCTCTTACGATGCTCTGGAACAAGGAGGAAGTCGTATAGGGATACGCTTCCATATGTTATGTGACCGGATTACACCATCTTAACTCCCTAGCAGCTCCCTAGCAGAGACTTCTCCTTTACCTTTTTATTGAGGTTTATAAATAGAATCCGACTACCTTAAAAGATAGCTTCAGCCTTAGTCTCTTTATATATAAACCTCGATTCCTTTCCGACGGTGTTTTAGTGGCTTATTAACAGCTATAACCTAAAGCTATATTATTATCTTCCTACCTACCGAATTTAAACACCTAGATCCTAAAAACATTTCTTGAAGCGCGCGTTAAGAAGTAGCTTTAAAGCGTTTTAACGGCTTAGTAAGATTAATTTACGGCTTAATACGAACTTTTTACCGACGCCTTATATATGGAACTTATCGAGCGGAATTAAGTCGTTCGGAAATATGCTTTATACTTAAAATAAAGAAGTACCGACGTATTGAACGCGTTAATGAATATAATTAGATAACTCGAGGTTGCTGGTACGCCTACATCTCTAGGATAACTTCCCCTTTAAAAATTTCCCCCTACGTATATTACGAACAACGTAACTATTATACCGTTCTTTACCGGAGATCGTCTTAACTTCTTAAACGACGAAAACAAGAATTCCTTGAATTTCAACTACGACAACGGCGCTCCTTTTAACTAGCATAAATAACCTAAACGTAAACCTTTTAATTAATCTGCTAAGCTTGCCGATATTAAGTTACGATTTTCGGTATAAAAATCCACGATAATATGTAAGTTAAGTGAAAGTCGAAATTTTATCGATATTGAAAAAAAATACTTTTACGTTATCTTTTAATAGTTAAAAGGCTTCCTAAAAACTATTATAAAAAGTTATTATTCCCATGGAGGCGACGGTGGTATCAGCGACCCTAACGCCTTTATAACTATATTTTTCGTTTATTACTACGACCTTAATGTGGTTAAAGCAGTTATCATTCGGCTTACAAATATAAAATAAGGAATTCGTAAACTATTTTACGTTTTTAAAACGTTTGGAAAGCCTTACTCGTAAAAGCTAATCATATAGCCTAGAAATCCGCTATTGAGCTCGTTATCTAAAAAGGAGCTATTAACGATATGATCGCTAATATGTTATTATCCCTCGACATACCCGCAGATTATAATGAATGGGTCATCCGCGCCTAATTCATTAACGAACGCTTTTAAAACCTTCGTATTTGTTACAACAGCACTAATATTATTATTATTAGAAGCGTTTTACGCAATAGGAATAATGGTAGCGACATGTTCGCTTGGAATAGCTAAGGCGACGTTCTTATAACTATCGTAAACGTCTTTCTAACCGCTTTGAAATGGCTTGCTGCCTAGGTTAACTACTCGGAACTTTCCCACCATAAAAACCTCGGGTTGTATTGACGTTACGACGCGAATAACCACCCTATTAGCACTTACCTGTAAGATCAAGCGTAACGCTCGAGCAAGTTTAACGTTAAAACCGTTATGGAATTTATCTTACTTTAATCGAGGATTCTATCGACCATTAAAAAAGAAAAGCATATTTATTATACATAGTTGCGTATAGCAGTGAATAAACTTTAATTCGACTCAGTAACTCTATTCTAATTTTGACTAATTTTTCATTAATAATAAACTAAATTTATAATTTTATTAATCTTATTCAATTTTTAATAAATAGAGGTTATAGATTATATTTAGTTGTAAATAAAAAACTTATTAACCGTTAAAAGTTACCGCGTTTTACTATTTTAACACGATAATTCGGTGAAGTTAGGTACTATATACCCAGTATTTCCCTACAAATTATTTTTCTATAACATTTTTAAATGTTGATTATAATAGTTAACACCACTGGATATCAGTTATATCGTCTCTTTTTAACAATATAATGTTATTTTGGGTAAATTGTAAATGAAATATTTATATATTACGTTTAGGACGAACCGGTAATTATCGTGTTTAAAAACGGGGATTTACGCCCATTTGCAAAACGCCGAAAGGGGTCGCTGCCATTAAATTTTACGCTATTTTATGAAACGCCTATAGGGATCGAGTTGTTATTAATGATTCGCTACGTTACCTTCAAAAATATTACCAAAATATTCACCTGAAAATCGCTTGTCTTCGTTTACACTAAATTTTCCAACAACTTCCATGAATTCACCCCCTTATTTTATAAAACCCTTGACGATAAATTACCCCCTTATCGTTCTAGAGCATATTACGAAATCGTCTTTCATATCAATACATAGAGTTAACCCCTAAAATTCCTATAAAGCCCTTTATACGATATGTCGCATAAGGAATTCCTTATATTAAGTAAAATGTGAACCGAATTACTTGATTAAAGCTACATTTAAACGAGTAAATTTTTAACGGGTGCCCCCGTACTTCTTGTTAAAAAACATGGATGTAGGCAACGTTTTTATATCAACAATCACCGTTTTAATACTATTATAATATCTGATCGTTATCCGCTTCCTATTATTAAAAAGACGTTCGCTAATATCTCCTAAGCCAAATGGTTTATCAAGCTAAATATTAAAGCCGATTTTTACAAGTTTCGTATTAAAAAAGAAAACGAATAAAAGATTGTATTTTATATACATTTCGGATTTTTCGAATAGCTTATTTTTTTTTTCAACCTCTTTAACACCCTCGCCATCATTTAACGATATATAAATGATTAGTTACACCTCTCTAGGAACATTTCTTTCCTGTTTTTTTTCAAATATATCTTCTTTTACTTAAAAAATACCTTAAATAATTATATAGCTGATATTAAATAGATCCTTAATGTTTAAAACGCCGTTGAATTTAACCTCTATATTTTTAAATACAAATTCGAAGTTTAAAAGACCAAATACCCAAGATTCTTTATCGAGGCTAGCGTCTATATATATATTAACCCAGAGAAGCTACTAGTTATCCATGAATAGACGGCTTTTATGTCGGTTTTAAAAGTACGAGGGTTTTTTAAATTCGCGAACTTTTACCGGTATTTTATCCGCTACTACTCGAAGACTATAAAACTATTACTTTGGCTAACCCGTAAAGATTCCCCTTTTCGTTAAAGGTCCGAGAAAAAAAAAACGCTTTTGAGCGGTTTAAATTTGACTTTTTTTCAACCTATATTCGCCTAATAAAACCTTAACCGCAATACCTTTTTGAAAGCCGACTATTCCGATTGGGCCCTAAAAGGCTGTTTTCTTTAACACGAAAATTAAGGTAACCTATTCCTATTAACTTATTATTCTCGTCGTTTATCTCCCATCAGATACAATTACGAAATCTATAACAAAGAGCTATTCGGGAAAACAAGTTATTTAAAAGCATTGAATATGAAACTTTGGAGTATGGTAAGCCTGTTTACGATTTTAACAAATTACAAAAACCTAGAATACTTTATGATTATACGACGGCTTTTTCAACGTTAAGTTTTCTAATTTTAACACCTTTCGAAATTTCGTTTTCGGTTGGTTTACAATAAAATGGAAAATAATATGCGATCCGATACGTTATTACGTCGAAACTAGGATATTTTAAAGGCGTTTTCGATCTACGTTTTTTAGGTCGAAATTTTTTACCATTACGCCACGAATGGTCCGTTTTCGATCCTCTTTCGCATACATTTATCTTCCGATCAACCATCGCCGGCAAATCTATTTCGTAGAGCCGTAACCATTTTACCAATATTAATCTTTAAAGTCATTAAAACGTCGTTATTATACACGATATTACATATTTCCAACTGATACGCGCGGTATATATAGGAGAACGATATTTTACAAAGGATATTCGTACTGACAACAACTCAACGTTAAAGGTTTCGATTTCGGAATACTCGGTAAAAGACGATAAGGTTTTACGATTTGGCGATCGCATTTTGGTACCTATTTTCGAGCCGCTTACTAGCGAAATAATTTAAACTAACTATAATTTACTTTCTACCAGTTACTTGGGTCGCTACGTTATCATTGTTATTTTTTGCAAAACGTACTTTTAACCCGGTTTACATCGCGCGATCCGCCTTTTTTACCCTAATCACGACGTTTAGAAACATATAACATATTAAATATATCGTCGGAAAAGACTTCTCAACCCCTTTCCGGTTAACAAAAGGCTTTAAAATAAGCTTTTTGTTGATTTTATAGTTAACCTACCTTAAAAACATACTAATAACCCACGTTACCTTATAATTATTACAAACCGATTAAGTGAATCTGTTACCCTCGAGGTTATAATTATTATAAACGTCGAAACCTACGCGAAACGGTTTTTAAATTAATATTAGCGATTTTATAGATTTGTATGTACGTTTGTCAACAACTGTGATTTAAATTCAACCGGTAAATTTTGAAAACTACTTTATAGTATAAATAAGGTGAAACAATGTTGAAATACTTCCTTTTACCCCGAAACCGACGTCTTAATCGAACACGTCAATTAATAAGGTTGAACGTATTTACGTTTATTTGTCGTTTATACTCAATTCAATTAAAGCTGTTTATTACCTGGATATTTATTGGCGTTAAATAATAAGGATACGACTACTATTGTTATTAACCTATTTTTATAACTCACAACTATTAATCGACTTTATATAACCAAAATAACATTTTTCATATTAATTATAATATTATGCTCGAAAGCCGAATATTTTATTTAACGTATCCGCGAAGTTACGAAATTCGTATAAGCTGTGATAACGGCTACGTAATAACGTATAAAGGAAGCCTTTAACAAGCGATATTCCCCTTTAAAACGTTTTCGGGTCGGCGACAACGTTTAGCTTTTCTTAAAAAACTATAATCCAGACGAATTGTCTAAAAAAACTAAGTTAGTTTTACGACAAGTACCGTATAACGAATGTAATCGACTCCTATATTATTAAAATCGACGTACCAGATGGGGAATATCCTCGATTTCATATAAATGAACTCGTACAAATAATTTCCAATCCGCTTTTAAGCTAATAAACTTACAACTTTTTATCGTAACTTGTAAATATTATCGGTGATGACGACGAGACGGAACCGGAATATCATGTCGAAGGTATATTATGAGCCTATAATAAACCTCAAGTCGGACGTATTTGGCTTTATAACCTACCGAAACGTCAGATTTTAATTAAGTAAATAGGTTATATATACTTAACGTAAGAGTTGCTTTTAAACTTTTCTGATACTGTAATACTTGATATTTTCGAATCGCGTTACGAATTAGCCGAATATAATGACAGGCCCCTATGCCTAGCCCGTAAGCGGGTTTAATACTTTATACTTTACTTTACGAAATTAAGTGGCGTATAAATTGTTAATAAGCGGGTAATAAATAAACTCGTTAATATTAATTCAAGACGAGAAACCGAACGACGACGAAGCTTATTCTAATATTTCTTTAAACTTTTAGTTTGAATTTTTATCTAAAAGCCTTTTATCTATCCCGATCAACTTACTTAACTTTATGTTCATACGATACAATTTCGCGTTAATACGTTCCGAAAACTTAACGAGCTTTTAAATCTATTCCAACTACATTTTCTAAAGGGTGGTTAGCTACGTTATTCACGTTTTTACCTTATTATAAAAAACTTACTTGAATACTACGTTCCTTATTTATTAGCTGTATAACCTGTAGGCTACCGGAGTGCATAGAGGTGGCGAGGATTAAACTCGCTCCGCCTCGGGTATTTAATTTCCATTACGTGACAAGTCGAAGTCTTATAGCCTTTTTTGCAACGACTACCTAGATTTACACGCTTTTTACCTGTTCGTTAACATTTATAAAGCGGTTTATAAAAACCTCAACTCACCCTAGTTTTTAGAGTTAAACGTTAAATAAGTCTCGGATAGATCCTTTATAGCCTTGTTTATATCGGGATTGAGATTTAAAATCGTATAGGAATAGCTAGAGCTACAGCTTATGGCCCCAACGAAATAAAGACGACACCGAATACCAGTATCTAACCGCTTATTAACAGCTTCTTCGCGGTAATCTGAATCAATTACCCTCGGTTCCCTAATAAAACTTCTTCAGATTATATTCCATTTGATAAACAGGATTTAAAATATGTTTACCTACGAGTCTCGTTAGGATACCTTTTAATAGCCCGTAGGATAAGAAACTTTATACTTGTTAACAAAAACCAAGCAACTTCCGAGTAAGTAAACCTACATCTTTAATAGCCTTGTCGACCTCCGCGGCTAGTTAATGATTTATTATATAGGACTATAAGTCAGGTGTAAGGAAAAACTTCTTTTATCAAACTAACATTGCAATTCTAATAGTGTTATAAGGTTGTAATACCTAATATTTTAATGGCTAATATCGTTGCAAAGAAAGTTATAATATCTGGTACTATATTGTTGTTAATGTTAAAAGTTAAAGTTTAAAAGAAAAATTTTGTTTTGGAACTAAAATCTACGGATTATTTATAGGGGGGGCGCTAGGATACCTTTTATATGACATTTCGGCCTGGCACCCTCCATATAATACCACGAAGTTTTAAACAACACGTTTGCCTTCCTTCTTACTTTCCACACCGCATATAACAAAAAAAAAGGGGGGGGAGTATCTTTAGGAGTAATGTTACAAACCAGTATCTGACTAGTATTAATAGGAATTCAACCTTGGTAATTTTACACGCTTTTTCGATACTCTAAAGTAAGGAGGAAGCCATATAGGGATACGCTTCCATACGTCACGTGACCGGGTAGCATTATTAAAACTCCATAGAAGCTCTCTAACAGAGCCTTCTTCTTTCCATCTTCATCAAAGTTTATAAACAAAATACAATCACTTTGACCGACTGCTCCGGCCTCAGTCCCTTTACACAAACTAAAAATAATCTGTGATCCTAAATCATTTGATAATACTTTCTCAAGGAAGAATTAAGAAAAGGAGTACTATTCTGAGTGTAAAACGCTGTCATAATTATATGATATAAGGATACTACTAAATGTATAATTTGGAAAGTATATTTTATTAACAGTTCGCCGATGGTAATCAAGTCGTTGTAGGTCTTTTCTGTAGTGTAACTTCAGTCAATATACGCAGCCTATATATGGATGGAACGGTACAGTTAGTGATACTTTTAGTATTTGTTTTTTTCTCATCCCTTATATCAATACTATTTTTCCTCTAATATAACTTCAAATTCCTTGTAATATAAGTTTTTCAACTTCTTGATTAATCAATTTTATAACGCCGAATCTTATAGTTTGATTGAACTTCATTCAATCGATTTTATTGCCTTTCATAATTCTTTTGGAAGTTTTTTCCCATCTCTCGATATCATTTCGACGATAGCTGACGAAATAAAACCTTATACATTAAGGAATCATGTGGCTATGAAAACCTCGATTCTTCGCGAATAGTAATTGAGGTTGACTCCAAGAATAATTAGGACTTTAAACGACGAATTTAACTTTATTTTAACAATGGTTTCATTTCTAGAAAACAGTAAAAGTTTTTTTTTAAAAAATGATAACCCAAACGCTTCGTAACCATTTCGTTTCAAATGGTATCATATCCAACAACTTCACTATCTGTGGCGTCGCAAAACCAAATTAAATTTCAAATTTGAGTTAACACCCTACGAAAATACTTGAAAGTAATAAAATATAAGCTTATTTTCAATAAGATGTTTTCTTTCGAAAATAACATTTTTTCTTTTCAAGAATAACACGAATACTTCTTATTAATTTCGTCTCAATTAACATCAAATTCGATAACTTCATTATCTCTAGCGTCGAAAACCCCAATGAAATTTCAAAGTTGAAATGACAACTAATTAAACTACTTTAACGTAATAATCAGTCGGTCTTCGATTATATTTCACCTTTCAGAATCATTTTATTTGGCTTCGAAAATAATGAATGACAGTAACCTTGAAAAAGAAAAATTATATTTTTCGTGAACTTCTTGAATCCTGTTACCAAGTTAAGCTTCAATCGTAAAATGAAGCGGACCATTTTAACTTTTTAGAGACGTTAGGTTTTTAAGAAAAGATGACGTCAACATTCTTGTTTTCGTATTTGTTTTACCTTAATATATTATCCCTTATCGAACGTGAGCACGCCATGAATAACTTTATTAATAGTTTTGACATTGACTCAATTTGCAAATATCAATGTTGTTGGAATAGTTGTAATTACAGTGTAGTAAGTCAACTTTACTTACAGTAAAGTTAACTATACTAATTGCAAGTTGAGTGTATTATTTTGTGGGTCTACTGTATTGACTGCAAGTCAAGTACAGTATGGCCCTACATCATACTGGGGGACAGGCCAAGCAATTATTCATATAAATTACTATGAATACCAACCAGCGGTCTGCCAAACCTGGAGCAATACATCCACCACTTGACCACACAATACTAATATTAATTCGACCAATAGAATCGATAACTTTACAAAGTCCAAAGCCCTACCAACACTAATAAGTTCTTATTATATTAAACGAAGATAAACTAAATAGAAAAAGAAGCTATATTCCGGTTACGCTTTACAGTAAATTATGGCTAAGGTAGAGAACAGGTTTTTGCGAAAAAGAATTTACTAACTGCGCCTGTTTTCATTGCAGTTTGAAGGTAACGACGGTATCGTTATCTAAAACATTAAGAAATCTTTACAGATTTTTTTAAAGACGTTGAAATTTACTGTTACAAATCTTAAAGTTCGGCAAGTTGGTAATCGGCTAAGTTAGTACTATTGAGGGTACTACGACTGAAAAAACGATGAAGTCTCACGGCTAAATAACAAATAACTCTGAACCTTTACCTACAATAACAAACGACCTTTGACCTTACTCTTTATAATAAAACTTTACCCCTACTATACTCTTTTCACTTCCCCTACATCAATTTAATCATTAATTTCGCTTCTTTGAGAGAAAACACCAAGAATCGTTAAGTTGCTTTAAAAAAGCTACGCCGAGCGACCCAACGCCAAGTTGCTGAGTTCCTACGCGACTTTACGCAAAAACACAAAGTTAGTACACCCTAGGTTCTTCAGTCACTCGCCCACCCAGTTCTATATAATCCAGAACGTCAAGATAGCTACCGTAAACGCTAACTTTCAGGCTATTACCGACCCCGTTTGGAAAGAGGCAATTAAAAACCTCGAAATAGTCTTCGCTAAATACTATAATTACGAGTTTGGTAGATAAAACGTTCATAAATATTTAATATAAAAACACTTGACCAACTTCTTCAGCTATTATATCCTTAAACACGATAACAGCAAAGATCCTAACCGCTTTTTTCGTAAGTATCGTAAGTTTTTTAACGACTAGATAATTGACATATGGAGGGCGACCTAAAAGATGGTTAAATCTAAACTAAAGATTAAACTTGAGTATCGAGGGATATAAATTCTAAAGGAAAGCTCGACCAAATTAAAAGAGACCCATTTCTAGTTAATATAGCCTAAAGAATACCCTTAAGATATTCGGCCTAAGGGTAAAGGCGCCAAAGACCTTTAATGTCATTATACGTGATCCAAGAGACCTCCTCTTTTCCCTTAACTAAGTTAAGCCTTTTTACGCACTGGCGATAAGAAACCTGTTAACCTATTCAGAAGCTCAATACCTTCACGTGACAACATAGAATACGCCCTTAGCGGTGGAAAAGTGCGTAAAACAGCGGCAGCCAATACATCTAGAGGAATTGACGTCGGCGCTCTATACCAATCAATTAAATATGATATTCAAGTTCCCTAAAACCTTCAGACCTCCCTTCCTCTATAATACTTTAATTAAAACATTTAATCCCTTTCAAAAACTTTTTACAGCAAGTTTGTTATACGCGTAAGCCTTTTATAGGTCTTACTATAAGACTTTACCCCTCGGGCTAAACGACTGGTAATTACCCTTAAGACTATGCCTCGGTAGCTCTAAGGCTTGAATTATCAGGAAACATTATTAATGAATACTGGGATAATTATCTCGACCTGTCCCTAAAGCCTATCAAAATGGTTATCATTAGTAACAAGCTCCTTACAGATTTCGCTAAGATTTGGAACGATGTAAAGAAGTATAACGGAAATCCTTACAATCTTTTCGATACGAGGATAATACCATTTTTAAATATCTGCAAGTAAATGGAGGTTCCTCTTTTTGGTTTTCACTTGCTATTTCCTGGAATTCTTACAGGATACGCTAGGGATTACTACCTAACCTTTCTAATACGAGCAACTACTTTTCGCGAAATCTATAATGGCATAAAAATCCACTTTGAATACGACGTTTACCTTGTTCAATACTATACAGACTAAGCTACTATAAGGTGAATCATGATAATGATAAAGAAGAAAAAGGAGGAAACACTAATGAATATATTTAACTCAATGATTAATAATTTAATGTTATGCTAGTGAGTAATAAGGAAGGCTTACATTGGCAAAGCTACAATTTACGGACAGGCATAGGTAGCTGTTACGGGTGTTGGCGAGTTTGAATATGCTTTACAACGTCCAGATACCATTTGCGAATGTTTTGTTAGCCAGTTACATTCCTCGCTTATAACTGTAATAATGCGTATACCAAACTCGCTTCGTATATACCCTTAAGTTGGCAACTTACCTAATATAAATAAAGAAAACCTTGTGGTGGTTATTTACGTCCGCCGTAAGTACAGCTATAGGTGTTGTTAATTCCTAAGATTTGGCCTATAGACTACATACAAGAGGTACTAATCAAGTTAGCGCCAATAGGGCTAAGATTTAAATATAACTGTTAACCGTAAGTACTATCGTTGTAATAGTGGTAAAAGATATTAGATTTGTGGTAAGTCCGGCTGCTAGGTAACTCACGACTGCTTCTAAAAGTAAAATAATAAAAAGGTGATATAATATATCTAATACCCTACTACTTTGAAATAGGATTACTTGGATTACATGGAAAATTTCGAAATCAACGAACTAATTAACGGTGACAATACCATTAAAAAGATCAAATAGTATGAAGATATTGCTTTCAGCGCGGCCTAATAACTAGCCGACCATGTTTCTCTATACCGTTTAGGTGGTGAAGACCCTTACATTTACCATAATAAAGCCTATAACCACTTATATAACTTTAACTTTCGCGATCATTACGCGGATCATATGTTATAAGGTATTATTTAAAATGTAAGGGCAGCAATGTACTTAATAAAAGGCTATTTATAATACGTAGCACTACAGAGGGAAAGTACCACGGCTATTAAGATCAATCGTTACGATGCTGGTAGAGATAAAGTTGGCTTCGGATTAAGCTAATAATTATCGTTATTATATATAACGGTAATTTAAACCATTACTTAGTCGATTACATTTTACGTCCTTAAATCACCTACCCCTTTTTTTTCTTTGTTTACAAGATATAAAGACCCTTAGCGTCAACTTTAACGTTAATATCAACGAGTTAGTTCAAAACGGTTAAAAGTTTCTCCTAGCTTTTAAACAGGAGTACTTATAGTTTTATGTTTAAGGCTCTAAAGTAGTAGTATTCAACCTAACAAAGCCGGGGATATGTTAATTACCACGGCGTTTTAACTACATAGCTGTTAAGAAGTTATATAAAGTGCTAAAGTTTGTAAGGCATAAATATGTAGAATACTTTATCCTAAAAGCTATCGAAAATATTTGCTACTACTGCCAACAATATACATAAGCCCCCTAGAGATTGAGTTTCACAGTAAACAACGATAAGAACCTTAATTACGAGGTTTTTATTAATATGTTTTACTTGGATTACAAGCCTAGTCTTTACATAATTAAATTTGTAACCTCTTCTTACGGAGCCCAATTCCTGAAATCCATTTCTGTCAAGGATATGTGAAAAGCATTAAGGATACTATGGATTAATACGTACTTGTGCCTACCTAACATCGTAGTTTACAATTTCGACACTAATTTTGCGGCGACAAAATTTCAGGAAAATGCCATACAATAGGTATCTAGTGTAAACAGGTGCCTATAAAGGCCTATTGAAATATTCAAAAGGTTAAAAGAGTATACTCCTTACTTCACCGAACGTACAACATCTTGACGTTAGAAATTAAAAGCTTTACAGGTCCAGAGATACGCCTTTAAATAATGGTAAACGGCTTAAACGATATTGAAGGACTTGATGGCTTAATGCTAACACTATTAGTTTTTAGAGCGTACCTACGCCTAACGAGGGAATCTCCACTATTAGTAAATAAATAAAAGCGAGTCATGGCTTACAAAAAAGTTTTAAAGGAACTGCGGAAGGAATTGTCACTCTGTTAGGTTAATGATATCCTTAAAACTAGGAACTGTTTTATAATAATCAACGTACTTGTTTTACCGTTGAAAAGTAAAGACCTCGTATGGCGGGAGTCGGGTAAATAAGAGGGCCTATAGTAAACCTAAGGTATCGATAACGTTAAAGTAGGTGTTAAAATTACTAACGGTCTTTTATTTTCTCCTACTATCTAGGTCAAGCTTAATATTATGGCTATTAACAAAAAAGATCATTAAACCAAGCGAACAAGTTAATATGAACCTCTTGAACCTATTATCGATAAGCTTATAAAACTTCGCCAGCGTGAACAACGCCTAAAAAAAGAAAAAAACTGTTCAAGATAAGGAATATAAACCAGGTTTCATTTAAAATACTGCTTAGGTAAGTAGGGAAAAAAGATAACAAAAACTTAAAACTAAAGCCACGAGTATAAGGTATTATTAAAACTTTCGGAAAACCCTTTAATGAAAGTGAAAAGGTCGAAATTGATGGCCTACTAACCTATATAGTCATACAATTTATACCGAAGGTCGATCTTAACCTTTAAACCCTAAATTTTACTTTTTTCAAGTTAAAGATTACTCAAGAGGTTATAGGTAGAATTACGGGGCGGCCATACAAAAATCACGCCTAATCTCTTAAAAATATAGCGATAAAGATAGAGACTCAATCTTTACGTAATCTCGAATGATTAAAAGGATTAGTAAGCGTTTAGTGGTTGCTCTGGTAGCAATTCTGTTAGTCAAAACTAAAGGCAAGTTTATGTTGAATAGCCTCAATATAATGTAGGCTTATACGTAATTAGTAATCGACCTATAACAGATCGTACTACGGGAATTTCCATAGGAATTACGGTTTCTTTACCTTTTGGAAACAGTAATATGATGTACTAAGCTTTTATACGAATTAGTTAAGTAGGTGTCTACTGGTTTTAAAACTTCTAGTTGCATTTTAAATCACGGCTAAGGATAAAATCCTTAACATACGACCCGTATTTGCTAATAACGAAGGAAAATAACTTTGGCTTGGTGGGTATATAGATTAACGATACCCTTTTAGTCGAAATGGCTGGCTTTATGGTATAGAAACAGCAGGCGATTAAGGACTCCAAGTTAGGAAATTACAAGCCGGTAACAACGTTGGAGAAGGACAATTAACTTAACTTTAACGGATCGTCAATCCGTATACGTTGTGTTAATACTAGCTTTAGTTTTCGCTAAAAGGTTCAGGATACTGATTTGGCTATAATCGACAAAAAAAACGTATTTAAAGATTAACAGTACCTGGAACAGTGTGCCCGTGGTAATAATATTGATACTCTATGTTAAATGGAGGTCTTTTATAACCTTTGTATTGCGGCGAAAGTATAAAATCAAATAGGTAACGACTTTAACCAGCTTAAAAAAAGGATTAAGTAATAGATACGAAATTTAAACCTCGGGATTAATATAATTTAATCGACTTATCGAAGGCTAAGTTATTCATTTTTATAAATACGTTTTTTTTTAAAAATAATGCCAACTTATTTTCATAAATTGGTCTCCTAAGAAGCCTCGTTAATAAACATAGGCGGAAAGATTAGTTTAATATTATCGGTAACCTAATCCAATGAGCAATCGTTAAATATGAGAGGATTATATAAAATATATTAACTTCGAAGGTTTACGGAATAATAACAGGTTTTAATATAGTTATAATACTATAAAAAACCCTTAAGATTATTACCTGGTAACTAAAGATTCCTGAAATCCCAGTGGTAATTTGTACCAACTCGAAAATCATGTTCAAATACCTTTCGAAACTCGGAATTACCAGCGAAGAACGTCTGATAATTGATATAATGATATTCTGCGAAGCCTACGAAGAAAGGTAGATTAAGTAGTTCCGATAGATTAACGGCAAAAACAATCCTACTAATACTACAACGAAGAAGTCATCAAAGAAGGCCTTTAAGGGATTTGTAGATAACAATAGGCTCAATATACGTATAAATGGTTACGTTAATTAGCCGCCTAACAAATCAAAATCACGTAACAGTAGTAATGAGTATGTTGGTAAACTGTAAAACTGCCAGAAGATCGATTATATTAACTTATTTAATTGGTACGGCTAACGCAAAGGACTGTATGGGTTTATGGTAAAAGAACATTATGTAGGAGTCGATAAAGTTGAACCTTCAAGCCGTGGGTTGGTTAACGGTAATTAAGGTTAATTTTCATTCAAATATGTATATTTCAATGCGAATTTCAATTGAAATTTACAGGGATCTGGCCAATTAATGAGGTTGTAGTTTATTACTTACCGGAAAAGATTGGTTAACCATACTAGCAAGCGCGTACAAACTAAAAAGCTACTAGTATTAGAATATTAGTAATTTCATGACATTAAGTCAACTTTACTTATCGTAAAGTTGACTATACTGACTCCAAGTTGTGTTCATTGTTTTGGAAATTTACTGTATTGGCTACAAGTTAAGTATAGTAAGACTCTATTTCACACTATAGCACAATCCAAGAAATTGGCTTTACAAATTACTGTGCAAACCAGTTAATGGTGTGCCGAACCTAGAACAATATATCAACTACTTGATTACACAATACTACTATTACTTCCATCAATCGAATCAACAACGTTGCAATGCCTAAAACCCTACCATCAAATGTAGACATTATTATACTTGGTGTTAAAAATATAATAAATATGTCCATTAGGTAAAAGGATTACTTAATTGATCTAACTCTAGTAGACTTATTATGAATCGCATCGGAATAATATTTATTGTTGAGATTGTTAACCCTCGGATTATAATGTTTTAATAATAGCATATATTATACGATTAAGAAAATCAATTTTATCTTTTTAATAATGTCAATAATTAGGATTTGCATTAAGATCGCTATTACGTCAAAATCCTACGTTAAATTCATTTAATAGTTATAAAAGCCCCTTCTAGGTTCTTTTTATAACTAATATTAATATTTCAATATGTATATATACTCAATTGTATAGACTTCTTCAACTATTAATAAAATCGTAACTTTTGGGAAGTAGATACCCGTTTGAAAGTAGTAAATAAACGGATGAATTATAAAATTTTCTGGTTTGAAGAGGGAATAATATGGGAGGTAATGATTTTTTTATTGTCGTTTTAATGGTTTGGGTTGCTAATTGGTGACCGTTAAAACTAATGAGTAACCGGATTTATTATACCATCTTGTGAGTAACCAGAAAGAGTGAAAATTCAGGTAAATTCGGAGATTATTTTTCTATAACTTAATGAAATATTAAAAGAAACGAGTAAACATATTGAAATTTTCCAACGTAGGGTATGTTAGGTGTTAGTATATGGTAGCGCTTTAGTAAAGCTTGAGTGAAAATACAATATCTACATATGAGAATAACAACGTAGTAAACGATCTACTTAATATTCTCTGGCTTTTATTTCTTATTCATCAAGTACAAAAGAAGAATTTCCACTCCTATGCTGTTTCCTTTTTCATGTGAGACAAGTTTAGTTATAAATGTAGTGTAAATGGATATTATGACCCAAGAACATCAGAGGGTCAGAAAACAGGCCAGTATGAGGCTAAGCCACTAAGAACCTGATGTCCAACACATCAGGTGGGGATATCTCTTATGTCAGCAACCTTAGGGCTAGGGTTACGCACTAAGGATCGTTGAGATCATGTTTCGATCCAACAGATCCAGGATCATTGGAATCATGTTTCAATCCAACATAATCCAGCACTGAAGGTGTATGAAGGATTAAGAATATAAGGACACGGTCAGCACCACATAGATAGTATTTCCTTCATAGCTCTTCAGTTGTCAATCTAAGTATTCAGTCACAGTATATTCTGAATAGCCTCACGGCTTTTGATCATTACTTGCACGGTTGCGATATTGTTCACCCAGCACCTCTGCTACCTTCTTGATAACATAAACCCTCTGACTCCTTCTATATACTCACGGGTATTTAGTGTGATCATTACAATGGGTTGATTAAATCGATAGGCTTTTGATAGATAAACATATCATTTTAAATTTTATCACAATTCAAATTCTGGTTGCACGTCAAATATCGATATAAAAACAGTCAATTTTAAAGTAATATTCAATCAAATACGAATACAAATCAGCAAAATTGAAAACAGACTTTTCAAACACTGATAAACGAATAACACTGTCTAATATGAGACGTACTAGCTTCTACCAAATATAGTGTATCAACGTTATTCGTGATGATAGAACCGAACGACTGAAGTTGAACTTCATATCAGCACTTATTAACATCAATATAAATCCTAGTATTATTAAACAAACAAAGTATGAAATCCACGTTCTTCCAATGATTGTCATTGAACAAAAAAATGCAAATCTTTCATTTAAGACGGACATACAGTTAATATCGATAACATCTGTTCAAATATAACTAATAACCGGCTACTATAAAATGAAAACGTTGAAAACAATAAATTATACAATCCATTATTCAAGAAGTCTTTTTCGTATGATAATACTATTTACCAACGACTCGTCTTTATGACACAAAAACTGAGAAAATAAGGATAGCTTAGAATTGAATAAAAATCAAAAACACAAAAGTATTCATAACGTACCTCCGGCTAATACAATAAGATACAGATGTCTTATAATAAAAATATTTCAATCTCAAAAACTTTAACAATTGTAAACTCTTCCATCAAATTTAGAACCTCACAAAAATAGAGCTATATAATAAGAGCGTAACTCGTTAATAATACATTCTAAAAGGCTATGAGTGATTTATTCAAGTATAACTATTAACATAATAACATTCGAAAATAAAAATTTCAAATGAGGGGTTTACAAGTTGTCATAAAATAGATATTCAAATCCCAAAACAAAATAAAGTAGAGGATCCGCAAATTTTATAAGAGAAAGAACGATCTAATAGCTTCAACATTAACATATTTCGATTTTAATGTTTTTTTCAGATACTTAAATGTAATATTCAAAGTTTTAATGAAATCGGGTTAAAAACCATTATTGAGTTCAAAAGCTCCACTTTAGTGAAACGGAATCCATCATTTCTTCAAAAAAGAATAGTTGGGGTATATATCGACTAAATCATCGAATGACTGAGAGAATTTGGCCAGATTTTCAAATATAACTTCAAGTCAGAGGATGAAATATTTAATATGTTGGAACAGAAGTCAATTTCAGTACAGTCAAATCAACTATACCGACAGTTAGTTGATTGTACTGACTGCAAGTTCATCGTATTGTTTGTGGAATTGACGATATTGACTGCAAGCCAAGTACAGTAAGTGCCTACTTCAGACAAGGTCACGGCCTAAGCAATTGGACATACAAATCAGTATACAAACCAGCTAGCGGTTTGCTAAACATAGAAGTAACACATTACCACTTTCAATAGAACATACCAGTTACTTTAGCCAGAGATTCGGATCAACTAAATTATAACTATAAAGACCTACCAACACTAATGAAATTTTGTTAGATTAATCATAGATAGGCTAAGTAGAATAAAAGGCTACTTTTCGATTTGTACATTTTGTTTGGGTAAGGTAGATGAATGTCTTTTTCGAAGTGATATTATAATACTGTGTTAATGTTCGCAGTAGTAAATTAAGGATAATTTTAAAATTCGTTGGATCTCGGAGTAATATTGGATTGGTAATGGTATTACCATCGAAAACACCATAAAAATATAATTAAATCGGTTGAGTAAAAAAGTATTTGTGATTCATCACCTAAAAGTTATCAAGATCGTCAAGTTATCAAGGTTGACAAACAGCTAGGTTAGGGTTTTAACGGGTACTACTAATATAAATTGAATATTAAAAGCGAACAAGTACCACGACCTGTAACTACAAAAAACAACTTAAACGGTAAATAATCTACGATTCACCCACTTTAATTACAATTCTTCTACTATATTACTTTGATCTTTGACTTTATTCCTCGATTTTCAAGATAGATACCAAAAAAGCCTAAAATTAACATCGTTAAAGACCCCACCAGGAAAATTGTAATTGAGAGCCTCGAATGTACGTTGGCCAAGCACTTTAACAAAAACTTCTGGTTTACGGACGCGGATAAAAGCTCAACCACTAATCACCTTACCAACGTAATCGGCCGTTTTATCCTCAACTCAAACCTTAAAGAAACTAATGAAAAATCTGAAGTATTTTATAATTGGTAAAAGAATTTGATGACTAGACCTTGAATACATAGAAAATGACATACAAATGGGTTAAAATAAATATAAAAACTAATCTATTCAATCAAAGCATTTACCTCTCTATAAGGAAAGAGAAAGAGAGTAATATGATAAACGTATTACGAATGTATGATAAATAAAGACCCTTGGTTGACCAAAGCTGAAAGCAAAGGTATCGTTGACTATGATATTTCTCAAAGCCTCCACAAGCGGTTGAAAAGACCTTCTCAAATACAGATAAGTTCCTAAAACCTTCCTACCCAAAAGATTTAATTTAATAGCGTATCTGGTCGTAAAAAATTGATCAATCTAGACGCAGAAAGTTCCCAGCATACAGACACATATAAGTCCAATAATCAATTAAACAAAAACTTTGGAAAACCTCTCAACAACAAAAAAAAACCATCAAATTTATGGTAATCCTGAAATCCTCCAACACGTTCAATTTAAGCGAGTCTATTAAAATCACTAACTCAAAGTAAAGTAACGGCTTTAGATGCGATCCTACTGTAGGCTGTACCACTGGCTTTTTCTCTCCAAACTATACCAAAGATAACTATCCTACCCACCAATATTAATTCCTGCCAGAACACAATCAGTCGAAAGATCCAAAGTGTTGGCAGAGATTTAAACGTTGCAACATTTTCGATTCGATTGGTCGAAGTAACAGTAGTATTGCGTGGTCAAGTGGTAGATGTATTGTTCTAGGTTTGGAAGACTTCTAGCTGGTGTCTACAGTAATTTGTATGGATAATTTCTTGGTCCGTACATTAGTATAAAGTGGGCGCATACTGTACTTGACTTGTAGTTAATACATTACGCCAACAAATAATAGATTTAATTTGCAGTCCGTATAATCAACTTTAACAAGTAAAGTTGACTTACTGCGTTTCAATTACTATTATTTTAATACTGGCAGCTCTTTGTTTTATATTCGCACGCTAGTATATTCGACCAAACCTTTCTGTTTACCACCGAATTATGTCCCCATCAACTGGTCTAACTTTCAGTAATTTCGGTTAACTTTTGCACACAAATTGGCTTTAATTACCTTCAATTGCCCTACGGCCCCAAGTTTCGACTTTACTTATTCCTATAAATAAGCTTTTTATTATAGACTTGCGTATATTTATCTACCGCTGCTATTAGCCTTTTCAACCCACGTGTGTTAAACCGTTTGCTATTTTAGTTAACTTATGTGAGTTAACTTGGGCACTACTGCCACTACTACTCTTTTAACACTGTTGTTACTACCCCTACTACTATTATCTATAATGATCAACATCGATTAAGCTGTCTATTAATGTTGCTGAACCTACATAAGTTAATTAACTCACTACTATCCTCAATTAAACTGTAACACTTGAAAAATAGCCATCGTTATTCCTATGACAGGTTTCTAGTTTGCTAGTTTATCCCTATCCGCTAGTAATTAACTTACTCTTGCTAGGTAACTTGCTAACATAACTTTCGAATCTTTGGGTTAGCCTATTGCCGTTCACAAATCTCTTAAGGGTCTTGTTTAGCGATATCTTCATTATAGCATTAACAGGATTATCCTTTCTAGCGATTCATTGAAACAACTAGATTTCCTTGCCTTTGTAGATTTTATGAAGTTCTGTTACGTCGATTATTACGCGATTTTCACTAGTGGTTTCAAGTTTTAAAAGATATTCGAACAGACTCCTCGATTCGATATAGATTACCACCAGAATATAGGGAATTTGTAGTTGTTTAGTTGCGACTCCATGATTTCATATAGTATTATGCCAACATTAAAGTTGGCTGTTATGTAGTAAACCTCTAAGATAAGTATGTTATGCATAATCCTCCTACATTTAACTGAAGTTTAGAAGAGTAAGTTACCAATAATATTAAATTAGTCTTCCCGTCTGTTTTTATTAACGAAATTTATTAGAAAGCCAATTTGCAACGACAAGTCCGTGTGGTTCGTAAAGGAACCATCCGTGAAAATTGTTTACTTAACCCTCAATATGTTAATCAGAACTATATTAATCCCTTGTTTTATGTTCTAGATCCACTATTTAAACCTCTTATTTAACCGGTTAAAGCTTTTATTGTTTTAGTTTTCACGTTCATATCGTAACCGATAGGTTGTAAAAGGCTTTCGATTAGTATAGGATGGTGATATAGTTGCTACGGACATGTTGTTTTAAATACCGTTCAGTTTTAGCTACATTATTTTATTAATCGTAGCTAAGCTAATACACCAGCTCTTTTTACAAAAAATGAAACCGGAATTAATACTAAACATTCGGATTAACTATTTGTTAAAGTTAAGCTGGTTGCACTTTATTAAAGTTGTAACTCGTTTGTAATTCAAAAATTTGGAGTCTTTAATCGTTTGTTATTCCGATATTATAAAAAGAGTAAATCCAATAAAGAGGTTGTCGTTAATTTATATACTTGTCAAACCGAAGCTTTTTTCTAACGTTACCAATAAGCATGTATCGTATATTAAGGACTTTATACCTAGTTGTAACTTAACGTACGACTGGTATATCTAAATTAAATGCATTCTTTCTTTGGATAGTTAGTACAGTAGTTTAATATATCGTATTACGATTCTCAGATGGTAGTTAACACGTAATTTATTTAGTAGCCTTAGTAAAACGATCTGTTGTAAATTAGTCGTTCATTATATATATACTTACATTTTATCCTGGCTATTAATTGTAAGCTTAACTTTAGTTTTATTTAGAAAACTTTCTACTAAAGCGATTATCATGCGTTAGTTAATCTTTTGAATAGTTAACAATTACGTAACGATTTAGGTTTTACTTTTATTACAGTATTTTTAAGCGATTTGACATCATTTTTCGTATGGCCGCCCCGTGGTTTTACCCTTGGCCTCTTTTATAATCCTTAACCTGAAAATTGTAACATTCGGGTTTGGTGGTTAAATTCGGGTTTGGGCACAAATTGTACAACTTTTCAAGTTAGGACGCTGTTAATCTCGACTCTATCACTTTCCTTAAAAGGTTTACCGGAGATTTTAATAACTTTTTGTACCTGGATTTTTTACTCTAAGTCTTTGTCATTTTTCCTACTATTTATTTAAGTATTATTACAGATACGAGCTAGTCTATATTTCTCGCTTTCAACGGTCCATTATTCGTGGTTATTCGCGATGGAGGCGTTTAATTAATTTATATATAATAGGTGAGGGAGGTTGTATTAGCTTATTCTTTTAACTTAAGGGTCTTTGACATTAGTTTACTTAATATAGGGTTCAACCTAGGTGGTATGAAACGTCGCGGGACCATTCGTAATTTTAATCACTACATTAAAGTTGACGATACCTTGGGTCTTTTATAGGCTATGCCACTTTTTTGGTTCCCACTACATGAAAACTTCACATTGTAAAGTGAAAGCCAACACGTTGATTATCGTGGGCTGTTCCAAATATTAAGGGTATTATTAACTTAACGCCGTGCCTATTCCTTTTTTATCTCTTTTAGTGCCTTGACATTGACTATAGATTTCTTTTGGGTACTTTCTAATAAAAGAGATTTACTAATTAAGCGTTGGTATATTCCAAAAAACTAGTAGTATTGGTAGTAAGCTGTCAGGGTCCACAATGTCTTTCAAGCCCTTTACAGCTATCTCAAGTCGTACCTTTTGATCCGTAAAGCTTCTAATCTCTAGTATATGGATCTCGTAAGCTCGGCGTAATAGTGCGTATGCCCTTTCGATCTTTCCAATATTTTAGTAGGCTTTAATAGGCACCTATTTGCACTTTATTATTATTATTTTGTCATTTGCCTGAAATTCCGCCGCCACAATATTGGTATAAGTATCATGAACGACGTCGTGATCAGAGCCCAAATACGTATTAATTTAAATATCCCTAGTGTTTTCCACGTATTTTTTGCCGACATCTTTTTTAAAAAATTGATTTTGTAAAAAGCTTTCACAAAGTTAATAACATGAAAAACAGGCTTATTGTTTAATTAAAACACGTCAATAAATATTTTGCAGTTAAAGTCTTAAATTTCTTTTAGTGTAAATTTGAAATTTTGAAGGGTTTGAGTATATGTTTGGTAGTAATGATAAATCTTGTCGATGGCTTTAAGATGGGATTATTTTATATTTTTATGTTTGAGAATCTTTAGCACTTTGTTTGACTTGTTAATAGTTTGGTAGTGAAAGCGCTTATAGAATTTATATATCTTCAACTTCGTTAGGTTTAATACCATTGTTTTTATATCTTACAGATAAAACTATAAATGCCCTTACTTGAAGGTGAAGGAAAACCTTTAGCCGTTTTTAACCAGTTTATTCGCGTTGGTATTAATGTTGATATTAAGTGTTTTTATATACTTTAAATTAAAGAGGAAAAGGGTATGTGGCTTGGCGATATATAACGTAATTGATTTAACAATAATTCAAATTAATCATATTCTTAGTAACGATTATTGTTCGCTTAGGCTAAAACTAATTTAGTCCTTCTCGATATTTTAACGTTTAATTTCGGTAGTAGTAATACTTTCCCTCTGTAATATTATATACTGTGAATAGATTCATATTTAAATACCTTATTTTCTCTGTATTCGATATAATACCTTCAAACGTATGGTTCGCATAGCCATTATGAAGGTTCAAGGTATGTAAGGGATCAAGAGCTTGGTTAGGGCAAAGATAAAGGTTTTCGCCACTTAAACGGTATATAAAGGCGTGATCGGTTAGTCATTGGGCAGTGTTAAGAGTAGTATTTCCATATTATTTGATTTATTTAAATGTAACATAGTCTTTAATAGTTTTTTTACCGTTAAAGTTGACGATATGGTTTTAGTAGTTTTACCCGGAATCAGTGGGGTATTAGATATAGTACATTAACTGTTTATTGTTACGTTTAGCCGAAGGGTTACGAGTTAACTAATAGCTAGATTTGCTACAGATTGAATATCTTTTACTATTATTATATCGATATTTTTCATAATTAGTAAGTCTGTTTAAGTTTTGCCTTCGTAAGGATTATAATAGTTGTGACTTTCAGTTTGAGACTATTAAATTAATTTTGAAGTGTTAGGGCCACCCGTATTTACGATTGACATAATGTATTATAACGTGGACTTTTATATCCGTATCGCGCAAGTTATCAGCTTGGAAATATATACCAAGAGAATTTGACGTACGTGCTATTATAAACGTAAAGAAGGACTTCAACTAGCCAAAAAAGCCATAAAAAGTGGCATCTAGACGTTATAAGCCGTATTGAAACTCATCAACGCCCGTCATAATTGCCTATACCTATTCAAAAAGCGTAGCTTGGCTAGCTTATGCTTTTTCTATCGCTTATTAATAGAAAATAAATTTATGAAGCATTGAATTTAGAATATGTTTTGGTATTTCCTTCCCCTTTTTCCTTGCTATTATCGTTGTTCACATCATAATAGCCTAATTTTTATAATATTGCGCAAGGTGAATATCGTATCTGAAATAACATTTTATGTTATTATAGATTACTTGAAAGAGTTTTTATCGTGTTAAGAAGGTTAGGGAGTAATATTTGTTGTACCTTATCTTGTTTTCGAGGAACAGTAAGAAAAAATCAGAAGCAGTGACCTTTATTTACTTGTAGATGTTTCAAAGTAGTATTATCTTCGTGTCAAAAAGGTTGTAAGGTTTTCCGTTATACTTTTTTACATTATTTTAAATCTTTGCGACGTTTGTTATAACCTTGTAATTGATATTTCCTTTCTTGACAGGCCTGGATGGGAGGTTGGAAAAATCGTCCTAATTATCGTTGTTTCTTATTAATTTAATACTTAGAGCTTTCGAGTCTTATTGTTAACGGTAAATGCCAGTCTCTTAGCTCGAAAGGTAAAGTCCTATAGTAGGATTTGTAATGCGTCCGTGCGTGTATGCAAACCTGCCTTGGGAAGCTTTGTCTTGAAAAACTTGGCGATTTTGAGTGAAGGTTAAAGAGGCAAGAGGAAATTAGCTACAGGAGGAGTTATGAATAACTTGATTATTTTGCTTAATTGACTGTATGGCGCCGACTTTAATACCTTTTGCCCTGCTGGCGGCCGTTGTTTTCCGCTTGTTGTTGTCGCTAAAAGCGTACTTGATGTTGTTATATGAAGGGGTTGGGCTATTGAGCCGATTAATAGTTTTTGTACTATTAGCACGTGAAGAGGCGTAACTTGACTAGTGTTTAAGGGGCGGTTTTCTGGAGCCTGTGTAAGGTCGTTAAAGATTATTAACCCCTTTGCCTTTCCCTCGAGGGTCTTGAGGATTAGAAATTTGAAGGGGGGTCTTTTCCAGTCTCAATGGGGTCTTCTCTAGGATGTAGATGCCACAGCGGGTGACCTTTTCTTTAGTTTAGCTTTAAAGCTCTTTTGTAGTATTTTATATATATTAATTGTTGAGTAGTTGAAAAATTTATATAAGTCTTGGAAGACGCGTTCCCGCGACCGAATTATTTTCCGGCGTCAGATTCGAGGATATACCAGTTGATGTAATTGGTCAGGTATTGTCTAAAAAAACGTTTCGTTAGTATTTGATCCTCTAAAGCCACTAGTTGAAGTGAATAAAAAAGTGGAGTACGGGGTCCTTGATATTTTTCATTCACGCTTCATCGACAGTTATGGTAAAGTTTTGGCTTGTGTAAAACTTATTGATCGAGGGACTTCACGATTTAGGATCGTGAAGATTTGGTGATTTTGGAGTGAAGTTGCGCGACATAGCTTTTTTGAGGCGTCTTGGAAGTTTCTGATGTTTTCGCTCGAAATGGCGATCTCAGTGATTTAATTGACCTAGGGGCAGAGGAAAATAGTAATGTATGGGAAAAGATTTGATAAAAAAGGTAAGGTCATACGTCGTTTATTATTGGTAGAGGCTGACGGTTGAAAGTTGTAGGCTGGTAGACTTAGTCGTTTTTGTAGTAATAGAACCCGTAGTAGTATTAACTTAGCTGTTTGCGAACTTGTTGGTTTGAGACTTTTAATGGTTAATTTCAACACTTTTGAAAAAGGATCTTGGAAAGATTTTCTTGATGTTTTCAATATTAGCGATACCGTTGTCAACTCTAAATTACCGTGAACAACCAATGTAATCTAAGGGTCTTCTCTACGTACAACCGTAAACAACCAACGTAGTAGTAAAGGCCCTCCGCAAAAATCTTTCATTTACCCTAGTCCCTTATAAAGTGTAACCGGAAAGTAGCTTCTTCTTTTACTTAGATTATTTGTATTTAACCCAATAAACACTGATTAGTATTCGTAAGGTTTTGGACTTTGCAAAATTGTCGATTCAATTGGTAGAAGTAACAGTAGTATTATGTGGTCAAGTGGTAAATATATTGTTTTAGGTTTAGAAAACCATTAGTCGATCTACACAGTAATTTGTATTGTCAATTACTTGACCCATACTCTAGTGTGAAGTAGGTGCATACTATACTTGATTCGCAGTCAAAACAGTAGGCCCACAAACAATACACTCAACTTGCAGTCTGTGTAGTCAACTTTATTGTAAGTACAATTGATTGACTGCACTGCAATTACTACTATTCCAACATAAAGAGTTTTTACGACTAGAAAATGACCCTTTCGTTTCTAAATATTCCCATAGTAGATGCGGATTACATGGTAATTACAACTTTCATTCAAATTTGTTAAGGAAAATAAAAATATAACAGTATTTCGTACAATCTCTTCTACGCTAATTTACGCTCATTTTTCAACAATTTCTATGAAATAAGGATTGAACTACCAAGTTTGCACTATTTATTCAATAATATCTTTACCGGTCAAACTGAGAACTATTAATTTTAATACTTAACAAGTTACTCGTCGTAGCAGAAGATTTACAATAAACTTAAAGATTATTTCAAATACGATGATACCTGTAATGATCACACTAAATACCCGTGAGTAAGTAGAAGGTGTCAGAGGGTTTATGTTAGCAGTAAGGTAGCAGAGGTAACCAAGGTGCAATATCAGAAGATATTTGTTCGTGCTGTAGAATAATAATTAGCCGTTGGGCTATTCAGGTGTGTAGACTGAATACTTAGATTGACAACTGAAGAGCTATGAAGGAAATACTATCTATGTGGTGATGACCGTGTCCTTATATCCTATGGCCTTCATACCATCTTCAGTACTAGACCGCTGAAGTCGCTGGTCGCTTCCTGCAGTCCAATATAGTATCGACTGGACCGCTCTTCGGTCCTTGCGATTCCAACCCTAACCCTGGGTCCTTATATTAGAGAGATCTCTGGCTTGATGTGTTGGACATCAGGCTTCTGATAGCGCAGCGGACCGCTGGCCTATTCCATAGCCTGCAGTTAGTCCTTGAGTTATAACAATACCCTTGCATAATACCATCGAAAATAGAATAAGAGCAACCTATCCTACATGTTAAATTACAAGCAAAATTCAAAAAAACAAAATAAATTTCATTGATTCGATATTTCACAACCAGATTCATTGCGAACAAGCTATAGGAAATCTTGGAGTTACCAGAATTACTTTACGCTAGTATGTCCATTAAGTTATTATGGGTTACATTTTTTTTTAATACGCTCTATAGTGTCTTGAACCTAGTTTTAAAAAGGTTTTTAGTCAATTAATATCCTCGCTAACAATAGAGCAATATAAATGCTGAATTCGACTGATATATATCCTTAATCTTACAATTTCAACAATAATGATAAAATCCTTTTCTGCATATATTACATGAACTGTAAATATTTTAAATTTAAGTTATACGGTTAATGAAAAAAACATGAATTAAAAGTGTCACCGGCGTACTCATAGAGAAGGATATTCATCTTCTTCAAAATCTTCAAATCAGCTACAAAAATCACTTGAAAACAACGAAAAGAATTAAAATTACAGCAACCAAGATTGGTAATCAATACACTATACTGTTGATAAACGTAAATCAAAAAAAATAATACAACATGATTAGTATCTCTTCACCTTTGTCAAAGAATACATAAAATGCGTTACAAACTTGAAAAACAAGATAGAATATAATAAATGAACCAAGTTTTAAGTTATCAACTAATATAAAAATACTGTTACTAATTCGAAAGTAATATAATAACCAACCAACAATACCTTCTTATACCATCTGATAAATAAAGTCATCTACTGTTGTCATAACAGAAAATTTCTGCACATATAAAATTATTCACCATTCGGGATCTCTAGGCTGAATAATTATTTTAAAATATGATACTTAATGATTGAGCAATACGTTTCTTAATAACATGCTATTCGCCATACTTTATACCACGAAAAGATACTAATATTACTACAAAATTAAATCATACGGATACTGATAAGACTAAAATTAGCCTTGACCCTGAAATTTTAATTTATTTATTGGGATAGACGACTGTAATTACAGTCGTTAGGCTTATTATTTTCTCAATCTATAAATCCCCTACCCAATTTCTCTTCTACCTTAAAAACTAGATATACTATAGCTTCAACATCGATATAAAAACTAACAAACTCATCAAAGATAACGGCAAAAAGTTTTCACTCAGTTTGAAATAAGAACAAATATAATTTCACCTTCTGAAGCTAAATTTAACGGTGTTGAACCTGATGAAATAACAACTTTGTTAATCATATAAACAGTATAACCTACCGGAAAATAATAGGCTGTATAAAGTTTTTAAGGCGTTTGGCTATAAAGATGTAAACTTTTCAACATAAAAGATAATTAAAAGACTTTGTTACTGCTGCCAAATACACTCCAATAAATTTCTCAAGTTCAAATTCACGTTAAAAAAAGGATGAAAATGTTAACTTTGAAGTTTTCATCAACGTATTTTTAATTATTCAACGAATTTATGCTTTCATTTATTAACTTCACTATATCGTTTAAAGTCGCAAAATTCCTCCATACTATTACGGTAAAGGGGGTTTGAAAAGTATCACATACTTTGCAAATTGAAATATACTAGAAACTACTATATATATAAATGAAATATAACGATATTGGTTTCCATACGATAAAATTTCAAATTAATGCTAAATCTATAGGGATGCAGTGTAAAAAAAAATCCCTATTGAATCATATTATAGAATGAGTAAAAACGAAAGTTTTTATTTACTTTTATGTTGGGCTTACGATAACTTTATTTTAAAGATTAGCAATTTTCAAAGTTTAAAGGCACAGTAATAAAGGGCAGTAAAAAGCTTCAATCATACTGTTAGTTCCAATGGTTTTGTACAAATTTTGTTGATAATTAAAACACACACAAATATATAACAACTAAATTATAACCATCTTGAAAGAACTAGAAGATGGCTATTGTATACAGTAAAAACATGAAGCAATTAAAGAAAGAATGAATACTGCATCAAATTAACGATACTTTTAATACTCGAAACAGATCATTGACAATAAACATATTATCTTTGTCTCTTGAAAGTAGAGTCCTTACATCAAGAAAGTTAGGCAGATAAGACATATTATACAAAATACTAAATATCACTAACCTAAACGTATTAGTTGAAATAGTTAACAATCCGGTTACTGGGCCTATTACGTTGGTCAATATTTTTTTAAAAAAAATTAAATCATATAAGATTACTTAAACGAAAACCCTTGGGCAGAATAGATTAACTAATATAACCATCCTTAATCGGTTATTAATAAGTCTATAAAAGGTAAACAGCGTAAAAAATCACCCAAAAAGAGGTTAAATACTAAAAAAAAGACGGCAACAAAGACTACAAGCCCAGGAAGGCATATAAAACGGTAAATATGTTTTAAAAAAAGAAATCGAATTGAAATCTCGCCTTTAAGGTATAAGCTGAACGCATCATTAACACTTTGTATAAACCTTTGAAAGAAAACGACCTAATCGAGATGAATGGACTCTTTGTAATAATAGTTATCCAACTTATGCTGTTAATACAATTTGAAGCTTAACACATTATTATTTTTAAATCGAAAATAATTCACGAGGTTGAGGGTAAAACCAAGAATCCATCGTAAGAGAAATCAGGTCTAATCGCTGAAGAATATGGTAATAAAGGAAAACACTAAACACTCACATAATCGCCTTGATATTTTAAAAAATAGTAAATTTTATTTTTTGTAATTATTATTCGTTGAATTAGTGGTATAAGCGGTTATTTGTTCTTTGTTATTAGTAATGTCACATAAATATATACGTAATCAGATATCAATTTTTAAGAGTTATACTATTGGAATTTCCAATATATATATATATATATATATAAGGGAAATTTTCCTGTCGAAACGGTAATACAATAAGTTGAAAGTTAATACGGATTATCCGAAACAGTAATCTATTAGTGTTAGAAGTATTAAACGTATATTAAAAATGAACTTAGTATATAAACATTCACTTTTGACGCTTATTCATTGATTACGTGAGGTAAAAACTTTGATATAGTTAGTATATAAACTCATGATTCACTCTTTCTTGAAAACGCTAGGTTTAAAGCGGTGAAAGAACATATTATCGAGGAGTTCAGCCTTTGAAAGTATAAGCCGATTGAAACTTTGATCAAATATATACAACTTGACTTGAATGGATTATCCATCCATATATATAACATTAACAATATCTATGACACTTACTTTAGTATACGTAAAATATGGTAAGATATAAACTTGGCGAAAATTAGTAAAACTGACGAGGTAAAATCATAATAATACTTGGAGCAAAGGGCTCGAGCGATTTAAATCATTACGTTATAGCAAACGAACGCATTATATAATTTCTCTATTATGACATAAGTTTAAAATCTATAAGATAGGGATTGTCACTAGTAAAATAAATATGTTGAATAGTGAATCGATAATATAGAAAAATGTTTTAATATGATAACTGTGCATTTAATAACAGTAAATTTAATAATTTTTACGGGCCGCTTTTTACCAAATAATATTGACTTTCTATCGCAAAACAGATTTTCATAATATTTGTTACGAAAATAATTTTTTTAGGTAGTTTAAAAACACTGTTCATCTCGTATACTAGATATCTATTAATTATAAACGTATAATACTAAGCTTCATGACATCGGAAGTTTATGGAATAATATCAGGCTTTAATATCGAAATGATAATTAATATTATGCTAAAGATTTTTACTAAATAGTTAGAACTTCCTTCGATACTTAAAATCTTATATAAAGATTTTTGGCGTCTTTATAAATATTGTTTGAAGTTGGAAACGATTAATAGAAAATGTTTCATAATAAACGTGATGATCTTTAAAAAAGGTATACAAAGCTTGAGAAATTGACGGATTCTAGTAGATCAACAGTAAAGAAAATACCGTTAACTTTATAACTAAGGATACTGTTGGTAGGCTTTAGATGTTGCAACGTTGTCGATTCGATTGGTCTTCGAAGTAACAGTAGTATTACGTGGTCAGATGGTGGATGTATTGTTCTAGGTTTGGCAGACTGCTAGCCAGTCTGCACTGTAATTTGTATGGCTAATTCCTTGACCTGTACCTTAAAGTAAAGTGCAACGTATTACACTCGACTTACACCTAGTACGATAAGTCTTTACAAAGAAATACACTGGTAATACAGTCAAATTCAATGTCAGTGAAGTTAACCTACTGTATTACATATAATACTATTCTAACATTGACGGCTTTTTAGTTTGTATGCGCACGCTAGGCTAGCTAACCGATCTTTTCTGATTACTACTGAATTACCTCCTCGTCAACTAGCCAGACCCCTATTAATTCCAGTTGACTTCCATACTGCATTTCACCTAATTGCATGCAAATTAACCTTATTTGAACTTAATTGCTCCGCCGTTCCGAGATCCGAGTTCATCAACTCCTATAAAAAGTTCTTCTGCCACAGTCCTTCACAAGCTTCCACTTCAACCATGCCACTCAAACAGATCACAATTATTAATCCCTTGACAGTCTTCCAGTTTTCCAGCACATCCTTGTCCACCGTCACGTGATTTGGGCTTTCCGGGCGGCTTATCAACATAACATTCAATACGTATAGTTAGCCTATTACTGTTCACAAACCTCTTTAAGGCCTTATTTGATGTCGCCTTCATTATAGCATCTACGGGGTTGTCTTTACTATTGATCCATCGGAACTCCTTAATCCCCCTCCCTTTATAGGCTTTACTAAGTGCTATCACGTCGATTACCAAGCGCGTTTCACTAGTAGTTTCGAACTTCAAAAGGCATTCGAAGAGGCTCCTTAAGTCGATACAAATTATCACCAGGATCGGAGGAATCTCTAATAGCCTAATAATAAGGTTTAAAGTCTCCTATAATGCTATGCCTATATTAAAGCCTATCATTATGCCGTAAACCTTCAAAACCAACACGTTTTGTATAATTCTTATACACTTAATTAAAGTTTAGTAAATTAAATTGCAGATAATGCTAAACTAGTTTTTTTTTTCCTATCTCTATTAACGACAGTAATTTGAAAGCCGATCTGTAGAGATAGGTCGGTATTATTTACAAAAGACCTGTGCGTAAAAATTATTATCTTCGTTTTTAAAAAGTAGATTAAAATTATATTGATCCCACGGTCCAAGTTTCGTATTTACCACCCAAACCTCTCATTCAATCGGTAAAATTCTTTATCCATTAGTATCTATTCCTGTACCGTAATAAATAAATCGTAAAAGGCTTTCAGTAAGCATATGGTAGTAATATAACTACCTTAAATACGCTATTTTAGGTACCGTTAAGCCTTGGCTTCGTTGGTTTTATTAATTTTAGTCCAAATAACGCCTTAGTCCTTTTAGAGAAAATTAAAGCCGGTATCGATACGAAGTATACGGATTAATAATCTATTAAAGTATATTTAGGTATTTTTCGCTAACTTCGTTACCAGCTTATAATTTTAGAACCTAAACTCCTTAATCGCTTATTATTTTAGTATCACAAAGCCAGCGTTCCGAAGAAAAGGGTATTGTTAATATGTATACCTACTATATTAAAGTCCTTTTTTTACGTTACTAATAAATACGGGTCGTAGGTTAATAATTTTATTACTAGCCGTAATTTAAAATGCAACCAATAGGTTAGGAACTAGTTAACGCCCATTTTGGCTAATTCGTATAGTAGTTTAATATTACGCATTACCGTATCTAAAGAGTATATAATATGGAGTTCCTATAGCAATTTGAATAGTACGATCCGCTGTAGATCTATTGCTAATTACGAATAGACTTACGTTATATTATGGCTATTAAACATAAACTTACTTTTAGTTTTAACTTATAAACTCGTTACCAAAGTAATTACCAAACGTTGGCTACTTTTCTAAATCTTTAGCAATTATATATGGATTGAATCTTTGCCTTTATTACAGTATAATTAAGCGATTAAACGTTATTTTTTCGTACGGCCACCCCGTAATCTTACCTTCAACTTTGTAATCAATCATCTACTTGAAAATCGTAATATTTGAGTTTTAAAGGTTAAAATCGGTTTTCGATACGAATTATATAACCATTAAAGTTAATTAGCCGTTAATTTCGACCTTATCGTTTTCCTTAAAATGTTTACTTAAGGTTTTAATAATTTTTTATACCCGAAGCTTTATTGTTAAGTTTTTATTATCCTTTTGGTTTCTGTTTATCTAAATAGTATTATATATACGGCTCGATATATATTTCTCCTTTTCAACGTTCTTTTTATTCGGAGGTCTTCTGGATGGGCGGCGTTTCATAGGCTTATCGATAAGGAGTGGCAAAGGTTCGTATTAACTCGGTCGTATAAATTAAAGGGCTTAAAGGTCTTTGTTTTTAATAGCCCTAATATAGGGTTTAACCTAAGTGGTTCGGAAAGGTACAAGACCGTTAGTAATTTTAATAACTACTTCAAAGTTTTCGATATTTGATATTTTATATTGGCCCTTCTATTTATCTAGCTCCTGCTATACGAAGACTTTACTTTATAATATCAAAGCGAACACGTCGATTATTAAAGAGCCGTTGCTAGAGTTAAGGGTGTTATTAACTTAACTTCGTATTTATTCTCTTTGCAATTTCTTTAAAGCTTTGCTATAAGCCGTAACACGTTTTTTCGTACTTGTGTAAAGCGGATATTTACTCGTTAGGTGTGGGTACGTTTTAAAAACTAGGAATGTTAACAATAAGTCGTTAATACCTATAATATCGTTTAAACCTTTTACTGCTATTTATAAGCGTTCCTCCGAATCCATAAAGCTTTTAATATTTAACGTAAGGATATTATATATTTGGCGAAGTAATGTATATTCCCTTTTAACCTTTTTAATACTTTAATAGGCTTTCACAAGTATCCATTTGTACTCAATACCTATTCTTTCAATATTCCTTTAAAATTATACCGTAGCAAAGTTTATACCAATATCGTAAACGACGACGTTAGGTGGATACAGGTACATGTTAATCCACAGTATCCTTAACGTTTCCCATATATTATTTACGGAAAAGAATACTGAAAACTTAGCCTCGTAAATAGAGATTGCGGAATTAACGATGTAAAAATTAAGCTTGTTATTGAAGTAAAACACCTTAATGAAAATCTTTCAATGAAAATCCTTATCGTTTTTTAAATATAAAGTTGAATCTCCGGGGGGCTTAGGTATAATTTTAACAGTGGTAGTAAAGTTCTTTAATGTCTTTTAGGGTAA
Organism: Anisogramma anomala; assembly: GCA_038502455.1. Lineage (NCBI taxonomy): Eukaryota > Fungi > Ascomycota > Sordariomycetes > Diaporthales > Gnomoniaceae > Anisogramma > Anisogramma anomala. The sequence continues at coordinate 282,133 of JASMMZ010000019.1, read as the reverse complement.
ATTATTTCACATATTTATGTCTTATGGACTTTAGGACTTTATATAGCCTATTAACAACTCGATAGTTAAAACGTCAGTATAGTTATCGTATCTATAGCTTAATTAAATTTAATATAATTATTTCCGAGCCTTAAAGATAAAACTAAAAGTATCTCCAGTTAAAGGCAAGTAAAAACCTTTAACCTATTTTTACTAATTCGTCTATATTAACGTTGAAATTAATATCGAAGCTCTTTATATCCTTTACGTGAAAAAGGAAAGAAGTAAGTGATTTAACATATGGAACGTAATTGCTCTTATAATAGTTTAAATTACCGTTATCCTTAATAACAATAGTTGTTCGTCTGAACTAAAGCCAACTTTAGCTTTGTTAGCGTTTTGACGATCGATTTTAGTGGCTGTAGTACTTTCTCTCCGCAGTGTTATGTACTGTAAATAACCTCCTATTAAATACATTACTTCCTCTATATCTGATATAATACCTTAAAACATGTGGTTTACGTATCGATTACGAAGGTTAAAGGTATATAAGGGGTAAAAGACTTAATTAAGGTAAAAGTAGGGGTCTTTACCACCCAAACGGTATAGAAAGGCGTGGTCGGCTAGTTATTGCGCCGCACCAGAAATAGTATTTTCGTGTTACTTAATCTGCTTAAGGATGTTATCGGTGTCAATTGGCTCGTCGTCTTTAAAGTTTGCGATTTAATTTTAGTAGTCCTGTTTAAAAGTAAAAGGATATTAATTGTAGTATATTACCTTTTTGTCATTTCGCCTAACAGGGGAGTGTCGAGTTAACTAATAACCGGACTTACTATAAATCTAATATGTCTTGCCACTATTATGAGAATAATGTTAGCGGTTAACAATTCCGCTTAAAGCTTAGCTTTGTTAACGCTAACGTATTTATTACCTTTAGTTTAAAGCCGAGGTCGATAGGCTAGACTTTAGATGTTATGGGCGCACGTACTTGCAATCGACGTAATTAATTACCGTAAGGTTTTTTTCATTTACATTAAGGAAGTTACCAACTTAGGAGTACATACTAATCGAATTTTCTATACGTATTATGATAATGGTAAGCGAAAAACGAATTTAGCTAAAAAAGCCTTCATAGGTAGCGTTTAGGGGTTATAAGATGTATTCAAACTTATTAATACTCATGACTATTGTCCATACCTATTCGTAAAGTGTGATTTCGCTATAATAGGCTTTTCCTATTGCTTTTTGATACAATATTAGCTTGTTAATCATTTGGTTAAGTGGGTATATTGGTATTTCCTCCTCTTTTTTCTTTGCCATTATTATAGTCCACCTCGTAGTAGTCTAGTTTGTATAGTAATATATAAAGTGAACATCTTATTCGAAGTAGCTCTTTATGCTATTGTAAGTTTCGCGAAACTTAGTGGTATTGGTTAGGAAGGTTAGGTAATAGTCATTAGTATACCTTGTAAGGATTTCGGAAAATATTAAGTAAAAACCAAAAGGTAGGACCTTTATCCACTTGTGAATATTTAGGAAAGGCATTATCTTGATATCGAAAGGGTTGTAAGGCTTTTCGTTATACTTCTTTGTATTATCCTAGATCCTAGAGAAATACGTAAAAAGTTTGTAGTTAATATTAACTATTTTAGCGGGTTTTAAAGGAATGTCACGATAATGATCCTAACCTTAAATTGTGTTTCCGGAAAATTTAAGCCTTAAAGCTTCCGAGGCGCGATACTAAGGGTAATTTCCAATAGCTTGGCTCGAGGGGTAAAGTCTTGTAATAAGATTTGTAGTAAGTTCTTCCGCATAGAAAAATCTCAAGGGGGATGGTTCTTAAATAGCTTAGCGATTAAATTGCTAAGGAATTATCAGTACTTAAAGGTTTTAGAAGGCCTGATGATCTTGCTTAATTAATTAGTCCAAAGTGTTAACATTAATACGTATAATCGCGTTAGCGGCTGCTGCTTTACGTGTCTTGACGCCGCTGAAAGCGTACTTTACGCTATTATATAAAGGTATTAAATTATTGAGAAGGTTAGCAGGTTCCTTATAGCTAACGCGTAAAAAGGCTTAAATTAACTAAAGGTAGGTTAAGGGTCCCCTAAAACGTGTGTGTTGGCGTTAGAATCCTTTAATTCCGTTCCCTTTTCCCTAAAGATCTTAAGGATTATGATCTTAAGGATAGTCTTCCTATTAGTTCAATTAGAAGAACGTCTCCACCAATCCCAATAGGGGGTTTTCAGGAATTTAAAAACCACGGCGTAAAACCATCTTTTTCAGTTTAGCCTTAACCTTACATTAAATCATCTTTCATATATCAAGAGTCTAGTAGTTAAAAAACTCGCGAAAGTCTTGAAAAACGCGGGCGCCGCGGCTGAGCTTTTCACTAGCGTTAGATTCAAGAATTTACTAGCTAACGTAGTTAGTTAGGTAAGCTTTAATTAAAGTCTCGTCGACATTCATAATCTAGCGTTATTAGTTTTAGTGGTTAACGAAACTAATCCAAGGTTTTTAATTGCTTTTTTCCAGGCGGAGTAAGTAATAGCTTTAAAGTAAACACTTACGGTAACTATTTTTACGTTTTAGCTTGTGTAAAATAAGGGATTTGGAAATTTTAGGCGTAGGGACTTGGTGTTTTTAATGTGGAGTCGTGTGTAAATTTGGTGACTTGGTAACTTAACGTGAGCTCGCGCGATGTGGCTTTCTTGGCGTAACTTGGCAATTTTCGGTGTTTTCGCTTAGAGTAGCGAACTTGATGATTAAGGTGATGTAGGGAGTGAAAAGAGTAAAGTAAGGGCAAATGTTTAATGTAAAGGATAGAGTCGAATGTAGTTGTAGGTAGTAGAGGGCGAAGGTTGTTTGTTATGTTTATTTGGCGTAGGGACTTGGTCGTTTTTCTATAGTAGTAACACCCGTAGTAGTACTGACTTGGGCATTTGCTAACTTGCTGAACTTTGAGACTTCTGACAGTCAATCTCAACGTTTTCAAAAAGGATTAATGAAGATTTCTTGGTGTTTTTCAATAGCGATACCGTCGCTACCTCTAAGCTGTCGTGAAAACCCACGCAGCCTAGAAGTCTTCTCTACTTACTGCCGTGAAAACCGATGCAACAGTAAAGGCTCTTCGCAAAAATCTTTCCTCTACCCCAACGGTCGTTTAATTTAGAGCGTAACCGGAAAGTAGCTTCTTCTTCTACTTAGCTTTTTTGTGCTTAACCTAATAAGCAGGTAAGCACTAATCACTGTTGGTAGGCCTTAGACGTTGCAACGTTGTCGATTCGATTGGTCTTCGAAGTAACAGTAGTATTGCGTGGTCAGATGGTGGATGTATTGTATTAGGTTTGACAGACCGCTAGCCGGTCTGCACTGTAATTTGTATGGCCAATTGCTTGGCCCGTGCCCTAGAGTGAAGTGCAGCGTACTGCACTCAACTTACACCCAATGCGGTAAGTCTCCACAAAGCAATACACTCGCAGTACGGTTAACTTCACTGTCAGTGAAGTTGACCTACTATACTGCATGTAATACTATTCCAACAGATACGCTCAATGGCGCCGTGGAAAGGTTTATGGATAGTAATATGCTAACTGTACGAATCAAGGATTAAGTAACCCGACCGGCTCATGATGCGGAGGAATAGGGATGCCTTGGTAAATTGAAATACTCCTAAAGTAGTGACGACAGTAGTAACATGTAAGAAAAGTATTTTCGAACCTATTGGTAAAAGTTACGCAATTGGTGTTGTAGAAGTTTGTGATACATACAAGTTTATGGCGAAACACTTGCATGCGGGATTTGAAAAAATTGGGACTCGGTACTATAGGGTAAAGATCCGTACTTTAAGTTAGTTTGGATGTAAAACAAATTGGAATTAACAAGGGTTCGGCATGCGGATTATGGAAGCAGTAAAAGACTTACTATAAATGATTAATTGGCCACACTGGCGTACAAGCACAAAACAAAAAGCAGTGAATTATAGTAAATTCAAGTTAACTATACTGACAGTTAGTTGATTGTATTAACTGTAAATTGACTTAATTGTTTATGGGATTAACTGTATTAACTTTAAATTAGGGCATAAGTCAATCAATTGGCTACATAAATTAGTGTGTGGACTGGGTAACGGTCTGCCAAACTTAGAAGTAACACAAGTCTACTTTCAATGCAATATACCAGTTACTTCGACCAGAGATTCGAATCGACTAAGTTGTAACGGTAAAGGCCAACCAACCCAATATTTTTCAATACGTCGTCAACTTAAGGTAAATATTGAATAAATATTTTGACGCGAATAATAAAAATAAAGTTAAAGAGATTTCATAATGCGCCATTGATACTATCGACAGCAAAACCCCCGCCCCCCCCCGTTTCCTTTTCACCGGAGTCTTGAATAAAAACAGTGAATGCTGATTTAATACAATGTTGTAGGTTTTGTGTAAAACCTATCTACATTGTTAATATGAACTGTATTGACTGCATTGCTAACGAAATTCAGTCCAGTTAATTATATTCTCAATTATGTTCCTAAGTTCAGTACTAACTATTGTGGCTTACAACAAATTATAAATGAAGTATTCAGTCACACAACGGGTGAAGCTCAAAGCTATTACATCTATAAATAGATAGGAACTGGCTATTATTTCTTATAACTTAGATCTTTCAATTCAACCATTACTTTATCACTTAATCACTATACTTTGGTTACTTGGATAAACGATTCGAATCGATAAACATAGCTACAAGTATGCAGACATGAATCTCTACTTCAAGATTTTAGCCATATCTCAAATAAAGCCCGTCGACCTTAAACATGCTTGCCAGACAGTTTTATTCGATGTAACAGGTCATGCTACTCCAAATCCTTTGATGAAATACATGAAAGCCTGTATTCCAAGTTGTTATGCTGGGACTAGTGGGGTTTCAAATCGTTTTCATTTAGCTAATTAACAAGATTAGCTGCACGATTTCACAGAACAGAAAAATCTGACATTCATATACCAATTTGAAACCCATTTACCCAAGGTTGCAAATTCTAAGAGATACGTTCAATTTCATAGGCAAATTTGACTGGCAGCGCAAAATTGCATCTCAGACATCTCCGATTCTGGCTGCAATCTGTTATAACCTTACAACATCGTAATTTTTCAATTGAGAAAAATGCTTTTTATACGGGTGAAAGTCGCTTTTGCCACGGTTATTCAGACTTGGTAAACCTAAGTATATGCATGGCGGGTGGCCCGCAAAACCACTCCAGTTTTACAGGCCTATATTTGTTAAATTTGTCACTCCTCTAGTTTTACGTATTGAGAAGTTTTCATTTATACCTTGTATAAATCTGTGGCGTTAATACGTGATATTAACATCCGATTTTTTTACTACACGTTTATATTTTTTACGATACTTTTTTTGTTCGCTCAAATTCATAGATTGTCGTTAATTAACTCTATCTTGAACATACATTTACAGATTATCTTTTCGCTTAACTATCCCTCATTCCCTCTATAACGTAGAGACAAACGCGGCGCTTATTACTTGATGACCTTTATAGCGCTACATTGATATCGTAGTGGTATCGTAGCGATTACAGCATAGTGCTCCACTCATAAGGTAGCTATTTTCAAAATGCGGTGACTAATATTAAGGAAATTTAATGATGTACCAATGATGTGGCTTCTATAACATATCACTGAGCCCATAGCTAAAAAAACTGATACAAGGTAACGAGCTTCACAGTCTATCAACCTATTAAGAAACAAAACAAACCCGAAACTTTTAGCTTTGAAATGGTGAATGTATGTAAAAATATATTGTCATACGCTTGCAATTTAAAAGGGTCGAAAAAAGTGTCAAATAAATTGAATCTCTTTCATTTATATTTGTAAATACATTTAGTTTTGGTTGGCATTATCTACAGTGTTTTCGAAGTTATATCGAGTTTTCGATTCGAATTGAAGATGAAGTAACAGATCGTATTGCAAAGTCAAGTTCTGAATGTAGAATCTAAGATCTACAAAATGTTTTTCACAGGCTGGTGCCTGCTTAATCCTCGCCAGGGAGCCAGCCCTGGCATGCGCGTTACCGGCTCCACACCTGGTCGTAAATATACACTGCATTCATATATACCTGCGAGACACGTGGCTATTACCTGCATACTTCCCAAAGCCGTCCCATAGCAAATAATTTCTCTTTTTCCCCCTTTTTATCGAGGATTATAGATAGTATGAAACTTTTTAAAGCGATAAAATCAGATCAGTCTCTTAAAACTGTAAGCCGCATTGCAACCTAATTTCAATGGGTTGAAGTTTGACTCCTGTCTTTTATTAAATGAAATCTAAATAATAAAACTGTAGTTATTTCAATTGAATTAGATACTAATACTAGAAAAACATAATTTGGTGCTAATACTTTCTGTAATACAATTAATAAGTAACTAAAGTGTTTCCTAGTTTACTTTTTAAGCAATTTGAATAGAGTTTTCAATGTATATTACTTGTAAACACAGAAAAAAAAAATTCAACACTCTTTTAAATAAAGTTTCAATCGCACTTATTAACTAAGTCTGAATTATTGATAGTTTTATTAACTTGATAGGCTTTCAGTTTGTCAGGTTCTTTAAGTTTGTTCTAATTTCCATCGTTATATACTTCAGTCTTTCACAATAGCCTGTTATTGTAGCCTTCAATTCTAATAGTTAGTTCTTTATGGTTTATAAATCTTTTAGGTGCTCCATTCTGCGTGCTTTTTGTAATATTATTAGTCAGATTATCTTTTCTATTGATTTATTAGAATTCATACATCTCTCTTTTTTTCTAAATTTTATCAAATCTATGACCTTAATCATTGGGTGTTTTTTATTAGCGATTCAAAGAAGTTTATAAAGGCGTTTGAATAGGCTGCATAATAGGTATAGATAACGATTGGAATTGGTGGAATTATTAACAGTTTAGTGACTATATTAAGGGTTTTACATGTGAAAATAACTATATAAAAGTTTGTTATTATATTATAAACTTCCGGAACGAGAACACTCTTAGTAATCCATGGATATTTGAGAAACTTAGAGTTGATTAGGTTGCTAGTAATGGATAACTAATCATTTTTTGAGTCAATTTCTTTGAGATTTATAATCAATGGTCAAATTTTTAACGATAAATACACGATATTGGTAAAGAAGTAGTTTGTAAAAATTGTTAATTGAGTTCTTTATGACTGCATAAGGAATATATTGATTCCACAGTCAATATGATTCATTAACTATTTTGAACTTTTATTTAAACAATAGTGGTGCTTATCCGTTTGGATTTGAATTTTCATTGAAATTTATAGATTGTATAATAGTTTCAAATAGTATAAGCTTACGATTTAGTTGATACAAAGGTGTTATTTTCTCTATCATTGGGTTTTAAGGATGATAGGTATGTCGATTTTGGCAAATGAATTTTTTTCCCTTTTTAGAAATCGTTAAACTATCTGACATTGATATTATCATTGATTTATGGTTGAAATTATAGTAGGTGTATAGTTTTAATACGTCTAATTCTTAATACTACTGTTAGAATAGTATTTCATGCGGTACACTAGGTCAACTTTACTTACAGTAAAGTTAACCGTACTGCAAGTGTATTGTATTGTGCGGAATTACCGCATTGGATGTAAGTTGAGTGCAGTATGTTGCACTTCACACTAGGGTACAGGCCAAGCAATTGGCCATACAAATTATAGTGCAGACCGGCTAGCGGTCTGATAAACCTAAAACAATGCATCCATTACCTAACCAATGCAATACTACTGTTACTTCGACTACGATTTGAATCGACAACTTTGCAACGATTTAAAGACCTACCAATAACTACATTATTTCATGAAGATTGATTGAGTAATTTTTACGAAGAATATATCGATGATTTTATTGCTAATTATATCGCAATATAATCAGTAGTTTACTCAATTATTATGTAAGGGTTATGGGTATAGGATTTTACGTTTGTTTGAGATTCCAAATGCTATTAATATATCAGGAAATTGTGAAACGCTATTTTAGCTTGTTTCTATATGTGTTTAACATATTGTATAATTGTTTTGAGTCGATATTTATTACGAATTATTACAAACAACTTGAGTGAAATAATATTTTTTGAGTTATTATTAAATTTATTATATTCTTCAATAATACATCGATCATTCGAAGTCAATTTTCCGCAAGTAAATATTGGTAAACATTCTGTTAAAGCATTCACTAGTCGTTAACTGTATTTTTGGATCGTTGAAAATTAGAGGAAGATTAAGTTTTTGACTTCAATTTTATTCTTTGAAGCGATTAATATGGACTTTTCATTCGGGATATCCGTAGTTTTTCATTGAACTTTATGGATCACGTTTGAATTTAACATTTCTGTGATAGCTTCATGAAAATCTAAGTTATTTCTTAGTGTAAAATATATAACTCTTCTTAGGAGAAGTGTATTAATTTAAAATTTTATCGCTTTCCTTCAAGATTTACCCAAGCTTCTAATAATTTTGTTAGATGTATTTATTTTAATTATTTTTCTTTTCTTCAAGGGTTTTATCAGGGTTTCAATAATTTCTTACATACTTAATTTGATAGTCAAGTCTTCATTCACCTCTCTTTTCCTATTGAATCAAAAGTCTTATATGTTGGTCAAACTTCATATTTTTTGTTAATTTTTTTATAAAACGCCCTATTGAGTGGTTGGCTGTAGGGCCGTCATTTCATTTATTTTTTCATTACCAGTGCCTGTATATTATATTAACTTAAGTTTTTGTTCAAGGATCTTCGTGGACAATAGCCTCATTGTATAGTTTGACTTGCTTTATATAGACTATAATAGAACTGTTGATGGATATAATGATTAATTCCAGGTGTAAGATACTTAAAATTAAATAAGTTATCCTTTTTGTAGTTTCCGTACTATTAATACTTTGCTTCGTAACGCGAAAGATAATAAGTTAATCGTCGATTAGTCATTTCTGAAGTTAAGGGTATTATTAATTTAGGGTTTTGATGATTTCTTTCTTGATTCCATTTAAATATTTTTGTTAATAGAAACCTTTTTTAAAGTATTTTGATAATGGAAAATGGTGCGTTAAAGGAGAATACTCATTGAAGACTAAAAAGGTGAATATAAAGTTGTTAATGCTAATATTTTTATTGAAACCCGGTACTATTATTGAAAAATATGTTTTGTAGTTTGTCGAGTTTCCGTGTTTTAAAGCAAGGATCACATACAGTAAGTAACATGTATGCCTTTTAGATATTTCCAATATTTTAATAGACTTTGATAGGTATTAATTTTCACCATATCTCTTTTAGGTTAGTATTCACTTGGTACTTTATTATCGTAAAGTTTTTGTTCACGTCGTATAATCTAATATTAAACGGGTTCTAATACGTATTGATCCATAGTATCCTGATTTTTTCAAGTTTTCTTTCGTCATTAATGCCTTGCGTAGTTTAGTAACGTAAAATAATGTTTCTGGATTTATAATAGAAAAAATAAACCTCTTACACCATTAAAAAAACGTTGGCCAAAATTTCGTAATGAAAGTCCTTCTCTATTTTCAAAGTAAATTCAAATTTTTGGGTATTTATTTGTATATTTAGTAATGATAAAGAATTTTTTTCGAGAGATTTTAATGATAAGGGTTCTATATTTATATGTTTTATGGATTTGTAGATTTTAAATGACTTTTGAATTCCCGGATAATCGAAGCATTGGTATATTTAACATATCTATCATTTTCTTGAGATTATCGCCGTTTTTTCCGGTTTTTGTAAGTGTAATTATAAGTGCTCACATCTAGAAGTGAAGAGAAACATTGATTCATTTTGAACTTATTGATTTATATCAATATCAACATCAAATTTCAAAATTTTTATCCTTCAAGTAAATAAGAATCGATGTCATAGTTTTCAATATGGAAAAAATGATAGGATAACTATTATAATGACAATTTTCGAACTAACTAAAATTAATTTATTACATGATTTATAACTAATTTTAGCTTGGTGGACGTCTTAATCGTGAATTTATTCAATGATAATACTTTCCTATTGAGGTTTGAAGTATTATTAATATAATTTTATCAATTATTTCATTATATTGATTTCTGGTATAGTCCCTTATAAACGCATGGTACATATCATGAATACGAAGAATTAATAGATTCTAAGGATTGTAGTTTTTACCGTTTGGACAATAATATGGATCTTTGCACATGAAGTCATATAAAAAGGATTTATCAATTACTTATTGTGTTTTTGATGAGGTATTAATATTATTGTATACAAGTAATTTGGATACTTAATTTTTACTGTTTAATTTATCTTTATCTTAGTAGTTGGCAGCAAATTTCCCTTAATGTTCATTGGAATGAATGAAGTAGTGCATACAATATATTATCTATTGTTGGTAACGTTTATAATTTGTTTACCGGTTCAATTAGTAAATAAACTTATCGTAAATCCAGAATTTTTCATTATTATTACGACTATAGTTTCTGCAATCTTTATATTCGTTTAAGCTTTCCTCGTAATTCTCATTTAGTTTTCAGTTTCGCGCTAATAAACCAGGTTTCTAATATCTTTACTTGTCATATTTACGGTTAATTTAGTACGGAATCAAACCATTTTTGTCGTTTGAATCACGGAAAATATTAGCTTAGGTGTGGGCAGGTCTTTAGATTATTGCAACGTTGTAGATTCGAATCGTGATTGAAGTAACATTAGTATTGCATTGGTAAAATGGTAGATGTATTGTTTTAGGTTTGGCAGATCACTAGCCGGTTTATACTATAATTTTTATGGTCAATTGCTTAGCCTGTGCCCCGGAGTGAAGTGTAATGTGCTGCATTCAACTTAAACTTAATACGATAAGTCTCCATAAAGCAGTATATTCAACTTACAGTACAATCAACTTTACTGTAAGTAAAGTTGACCTACTATACTGTATGTAGTACTATTCTAGCACTGGCGATGTTTTAGTTTGTACGCACGCCCCAGTGTGGCTGACTAATCTTTTCTGATTACCATTGAATTGCTTCTTCGTCAACTGGCTAGGCTCCTATTAATTCCGGTTGGCTTTCATACTAAATGGTTCTTAATTACATACAAATTTACCTTATTTGACCTTAATTACTTCTTTTCTCCAAGGTCCAAGTTCATTGACTCCTATAAAAAGCTATTCCGATATAAGTCTTTGTAGGCTTTTACTTTAATCGTACCACTCAAACAGATTACTATTATTAATTTCTTTGCTCTCCTAACAGTCTTTCAGTTTTCCAATACATTTTTGATCGCTGTCACATAATTTGGGCTTTTTAGGCAGCCTATTAACGTAACCTTCGATACGTATGGTTAGACCATGGCTGTCTACAAACCTTTTTAAGGCTTCATTTGAAGATACCTTCATTAAGGCGTTTACAGAGTTATCTTTGCCATTGATTCATCGGAACTCCTTAGTCTCACTCCATTTGTAGGCTTCATAAAGTGCTATTACGTCGATTATCAGGCGTTTCTCGTTAGTAATTCCGAACTTCGAAAGGAATTTTAAATGGCTTTTTAAGTCGGTACGAATTACAACCGGGATAAGAGGAATCTTTAACTGCCAGAAAATAAGGTTAAAGATCTCTTATAATGTTATGCCTATGATAAATCCCTCTATTATATCGTAGACTTCCGATATTAACACTCTTTATATTATTCTTTTAACCTTAATGGGGATCTAGTAAATTAGGTTACCGATAATACTAAAATGGTCTTCCCGCTTATCTTCGTTAACGAGGGTTATTAGGAAGCCAACCTATAAAGATGAGTAGATCTTATTTATAGAGGACCTGTTTGTTAGAATTATTAACTTAGCCCTTAATAAGTCAATTAGAACTATATTAATCCCTTAGTTCAGGTTCCGTATCTACTATTCGAACCTTTTATTTAACTAGTTAAAGTCTTTTTCTATTAGTTCCTATTGCTTGTACAGTGATTAATATGTCGTACAATGATTGCAGTTAACATAAAGTAGCTATATAACTGCTAGGGGTACGTTATTCGAGGTATCGCTAGGCTTTAGCCATATTAATTTTGTCAATTATACTCCAAATTGTACCCTACGCCTTTAAACGAAAGATAAGGCTGGTATTAATACTAAATATATGGATTAACAATCTATTAAAGTTAAGTTGACTGCCTTTCGTCAACTTCATTATCGGTTTATAATTTTAAAACTTGGAGTCCTCAATTGCTTGTTACTCCAATACTATAAATCCATCTATTCTAACGAAAAGAATATCATTAATTTGTATACTCATCATTGCGTAGTCTTCTTCTTATATTACCAGTAAACACGGGTAGCACTTTAAAGAATTTATCATTAGCCGGGATTTAAAGTGCGATTGGTATGTTGAAAACTAATAAACCCCTACTTTAACCAATCCGTATATTGATTTAATACACTATATTACCGTTTATAAAAATTTAATGGCACTTAGCTCCTACGGAAATTTTAACAATACGATCTGTAATAAATCCATGATTAACTACATATAAGTTTACGTAATATTGCGGTTATTAAATATAAATTTGCTTTTAGTTTTACTTAAGAAACTTATTGTTAAAGTAACTATTAAACGTCAGTTAATCGTTTGGATCGTTGGCGATTACGTAAGGATTCTGTCTTTACCTTTATCGCCATATTCTTCAATGATTAGGCGTGACTTTTTATACGGTCGCCCTGTAGTTTTGCCCGTAACCTCGAGTATAATTTTCAATTTAAAAATCGTAACGTTTAGGTTTTAAAGATTAAAGTCGGTTTTTGATACGAATTATATAACCCCTTGAATTAGTAGGCCGTTAATCTCAACTTTATCGCTTTCCTTAAAGGGTCTGTTAAAAATCTTAATAATCCCTTACGTTCGGAGTTTTAGTGCTAAGTCTTTGTTATCATTTTCTTTTTTACTTAGTTAATTATTATTGTAAATACGGCCTGGTGTATATTCCTCTTCCTTAATGTTACTTTTTTTCGGTGGTATTCCGTGCCGGCAATGTTTCATCTGCTTATTAATAACGGGTAAAGGAGGTTTATATTAGCTCGGTTGCTTGAGTTAAATGTTTTTATCGTTAACAGCCCTGATATTAAGCTTAACTTAAGTGATCTAGAAAAATACAAGACTGTTAGCAATGTTAATAACCACTTTGGAATTCGCGATACTTAAAATCCTATATAGGCTTTCCTATTTACCCGGCTTTCGCTATACAAGGATTTTACTTAATAACGGAAAAGTAAACACGTCGATTGTTAAAGGATTATTCCTAGTATTAATGGCGTTATTAACCTGGCGGTGTGCCGATTCTCTTCATAGCTTCTTTAAAGCTTTGCCATAAGTTGCCGTACGTTTCTAAGTACTTACTAAGGACGGAAATTCACTCGTTAGGCGTGGGTACGTTTTAAAGACCAGTAACGTTGCTACTGAGCCGTTAGGGCCTACATTGTTGTTAAGGACTTTTACTGATACCTGTAGACATGTCTCCGGATCCATAAAACTTTTAATTTCCAATGTAAGGATATTATACGTTTGGTGAAGAAGTATGTGTACCATTTTAACCTTTCTAATGATTCAGTAGGCTTTTATAGGCACGTTTTTACACTTAATACCTATTATCTTGGTATCTTTCTGGAATTTCGCCGTCGCAAAATTAGTGCCGTTATTGTGGACGACATCGTTAGATAGGCTTAGATGTTATGGACTTAGGCTATAAGCCGTCAGTCATAGTCATAAACCATGTGTATGCTAAGGTGCACGATATTGTGTTGTGTCATACTCCGCCATTATAGTGTGGTTAGCGTAATCCAAGACGTCTGGATTATTAGTGCTTATGACATTGGCGCAACGGTTAAGAGGAATAACTCATGTCAGCTGACGGAAGCTATGCTAACCGTCTTGAGTTTACTTAGTAAGACCATCACACTAGGTACATGTCAATCCATAACATCCTTAGCGTTTCTTACGTATCTTTTGCCGAGAGAAACTTTAAAAGCTAATCTTCGTAATCAGAGATTGCGAAATTAACGATATAAAAAATAAGTTTATTATTTAAGTTAAATATATTAATAAAAATCTTATAGTTAAAGTTCTTCACATTTATTAAAGTAAACTTAAATCTCTGGGGGGCTTAGACATACGTTTAGCAGTAATTATAAAGTCTTTCAATAGCTTTCAGGGCAAAGTATTTCACATCTTTATACCCTGCGTACTTTAAAACTTTATATAGCCTGTTAACGGATGGATGGTTAAAACATCAGTGTAGTTAACGTATCTCCGACTTCGTCAGGTTTAACAACATTGCTTCTGGGCCTTAAAAATGAAATCATAGGTGCCCTCACTTAAAGGAGAGTGAAAATCTCTGGCCGTTTTTAACCCATTCTTTTGCGTTAATATTAACGTTAACGCTGAGGGTCTTTATGTCCTCCAAGTAAAGTAGGAAAGTGGCAAGGGACTTAATGATATAAAAGGTAATTACTCCTACAATGGTTTGGATTATTGTTATCCCCAATAACAATAATTTTTCGCCTAAATTAAAATCAACTATAGCTTTACTAGCATCGTAACGATTAATTTTAGCGGTTTTAATACTTTCTCTTCGCAGTACCACATATTGCGAATAGGTTTCTATTAAATACCTTGTTGCTTCTATGTCTGGCATAATACTTTAAAATATGTGGTTCGCGTAACGATCGCGAAGGTTAAAGGTGTATAAGAGATTAGAAGCTTGGTCAAGTCAAAGGTAAGGGTCTTCATCACCTAAACGGTATAAAAGAGCGTGGTCGGCTAATTACTTGGTCGCGTTAGGAATAGTATCCTTATGTTACTTAATTTGCTTAGAGTTATTACCATTAATTGGGTCTTTTCCCTCGATGTTTATGACTTGGTTTAAAAATTCTTACTTAAAAGTAGTAGGGTATGAAATATAGCACATTAACTTTCTATTATTTCACTCGGCAGAGGGGGATTAAATTATCTAGTAGCCATACTTTCCACAAATTTAATATCTTTTACCACTATTACAACCATATTGCTTGCAGTTAACAGGTGCGCCTAAATCTTAGCCTTATTGGCATTAACGTGGTTGCTAGCTCCAATCTGAGGCCGAGGTCGATAGGCTAAACTTTAGGCGTTGTAGGCGTTCGTAGCCGTACTTGCGGTTGACATAGTTAACTACCGCAAGGTCTTTTTTATCCACGTTAAAGAAGTTGCCGAATTAGGGGTATATACTAGTTGATAGGGAAATTCGAGTAGTTAAAATAGCCAACGAGGAATGTAATTAGCTAAAAAAAACCTTTCGTAGGTGTCATCGAACCATTAAAGAACGTATTTAAAGTCTTTGTAACCCGTAACTACTTGTCGGATCTATTAGCGTAAGGTGCTTTCGCCAGCTCCCACGTTTATCATTACTTGTTGGCAAAACATTAACCTATTAAGTATCTAATTAAGGAAATCCATTTTGCTTTCTGACTTTTTCTTGTAATTCAATATATAAGACCACTTAATAATGTTTCAGTTAATGTTATACTAGGCAAAATTGACATCGTATTCGAAATATCCCTTGAGTTCATTATAGATTTCACGAAAAGAAAAACAATTCGTCAGGTCTTAAAGGTAGTAATCCTCGGCTTAGCCGTTAAGGATACTGGGAAACAGCGAATAAGAACCTAGAAATTGAACTTTTATCTGGCGGAAAATGTTGAAAAACAGGCGTAACTTAATGTTAAGGAGGTTATACGACTTACCGTTATAATTTTTCTTTCCTCCTCAAATCCTTACGAACGTAGTAATTGCCGTACATTTCGTTTCTACTATTGGAATGCATCGAGAGGAAAGGTTAATGTACTAACCGTAAGGACCTTTTATATATTTCAGCTGGAGAAAAAACTATGGTTATTGGTGCTAATGGGAAGGATAGTTACCTTTGTTTGAGTTTGGAGAGAAAACGCCAGTGGTTGTGCTTATAGTAAACTCGCGCGTGAAGCTGGTCCTTCCTTGATTTGGCTACTCAAATTGGACGTATTGAAGAGTTTGGGGGAATTAGGCTTGGGTGTTTTAGAAGGTCTGACGATCTTGTTTAATTGATTAGTGTAAAGCGCCAACGTTAATACCTCTGGTCACGTAGGCGTCCTCTACTTTACGTACCCTACCTCCGCTAAGAGCGTACTCCTCACTATTACGTGGGGGTGTTAAACTTCCGAGCAGGTCAATAGGTTCCTTATCGCCAGCGCAAAAAAGCTTGACTTAGCTAGGGATAAAGTGAAGGCCCCCTGAAATGTATATGTGGACGTTAAAATCCTTCAACGCTTTTCCTTTTTCCCTTAAGGTCTTAAAGATTAAGGTCTTAAGTATAGTCTTCTTGGTAGGCCAGTTTATGAAAGGTTTCCGCTAGTCCCAACAAAGTCTTTTCCGGAATGTAAATACCACAACGAATAAAATCTTTTTTTAGTCTGATCTTAACCGTATGTTAGATTATCTTCTATATATCAGAAGTTTAGTAGTTAAAATATTCGCGAAAATCTTAGAAAGCGCGGGCACTGCGGCTATACTCTTTACCAGCATCAAATTCAAGGATATACTAGCCAACGTAGTTATTCAGTTAAGCTTTAATGGAGGTTTTATCAACATACGTAATCCAGAGTTATTCTTCGTAGTGGTTGATGAAGACTATTTCGAGTTTTTTAACTGTTTCTTTCCTCTCGTGGTCAGTAATGGCTTTCAAGTGAGCGTTTGCAGCAAACATCTTAAGGTTTTGGCCTATGTAAAGCTTAATAAGCGTATAGGATGCATAAAGCGAAAGAATTAGTAATCTTAAGCGTAGGGACTTAGTTTTTTTTGTTAAAAGCAACGACCTTAACAATCGAGGTAATATAAGGAGTAAAAAGGTAAAATAAGGTCAAAGGTTTGATGTAAAAGGTGAAGTCAGAGGTCGTTGGTGATGGTCAAGGGTAAAGGTTGTTTGTTGTTTTGCGTAGGGACTTAGTCGTTTTTCTGTAGTAATAGCATCCGCAGTAGTACTAACTTAACCGTTTTCCAACTTGTCTTTTAAGACTTCTAATAGTCAATATTAACGTCTTTAAGAGGAATCAATAATTTTTTTTCTTGATGTTTTCGATAGCAATACCGTCGCTACCTATAAACTGTCGTGGAAACCGGCGTAGTTTAAAAGTATTTTTCACTTACTTCCAGGAAAACTGGCGTAATAGTAGAAGCCCTTCGCAAGAATATTTCTTCTACCTTGGTCTTTCATAAAGGGTAACCAGAAAGTAACTTCTTCTTTTACTTCGTTAATCTATGCTTAACCTAATAATTACCAATCTGTATTGGCAGGTATTTAGATCGTTACAACGTTGTCGATTCGAATAGTGGTCGAAGTAACAGTAATATTTCATTGGTCAAGTGGTGGATATATTGTTCTAGGTTTGGCAGACTACAAGCCGGTTTGCACTGTAGTTCATATGGCCAATTACTTGTCCCATGCCCTAGAGTGAATTACAGTGTGCTGCACTCGACTTACACTCAATTCTTTAAGTCTAGACATAGAAATACACTCAACTTGTAGTACAGTCAACTTTACTGTAAGCAAGGTTGACCTACTGCACTTTATGTAGTACTATTCCAACATTAGGGAAAGATACCGACCGTGTTTGACATTCTGGTTTTTACTATTCTTAATGGGGACCAAAACGGGTTAAGAAGTCTTTATATATGGTATTTGAGCGTTATAAAGCGCTTTAAAATTTGTCAACATTTGTGAAAACCACATGAATCTATTCGTGTAGTGTAGTTTCTTTAATATAGATTTTGTTTATTATATTATGAGAAAATATTGACTCATTCAACATTTTTTACAAGATATGCATTGGTATTTCCTCCTTCATGTTTTTCTCAATGATTGTAATTTAATATATTATGGTATAGTTTGTATAGTATTGCGTAGGCTTAACGTCGTGTTTGAAATGATTTTCTTTCTCGTTCTTAATTTCACTAAAGTTATATTTTTGAGTTGAAAAGATCAGGTACTAATTCATAATGTATCTGGTCATGAATTTTGGGAAAAGTGACGATAAACCTTAATATTGAACCTATATTTATTGGTAGATGCTAACGAATAGTATTATCTTCAAGTGAAGTAAATTATAGGATTTCTTGTTATTCTTCTCTGTATCAACCAAGATCATGATAAAAATATAGATAAGTTTGTAGTTAATATTAACTATTGTAACTAGTTTGGATGGTAGATTGAAATCATCTTTTTAATTTTGGTTGGTGTGTTTCAATACTGGTTGTTTATAGATTTGAATAAGAAGGATAATTGTTAGTAGTTTGACTTGGTAGTTAAAGTTTAGTGAAGAAACCTATAGTAGATTCCTACGCCTAGAATTATCCTTTCTTTGTTTGTTTTATATGATAACTATTGAATAATATTTCGAGGTTTTTCGTGGTCATATCCTGCGCGCCATTTTTACTGTTACTCTCATGAAATCTGTAGCGAGTTTTTCTAATTAAGTGTTAAATCGCGACAGCGTAAATTTCTTGAGCTTCGTTGGATGTATTTGCTATACGTTTTCAAAAAAGAAAAAAAAATCAATTTTGTATTTAGCGTTGCTTTGATTCATATTTACGTTTAAATAACCTAATATATTCAAGGGTTTCTCTTTATCACTTATAAACCTATAATTAACTAAGGAGTTGTAAGTTTAAATTAGTTGATGGTTAAATAGAATACCTTTAAGACGCGTATAAGGGTTCTGGCTGTAGCCAGTAACGCATTCATCCTTATTTTGAAGGTTTTAAATTTAAGGATTGTAAGTTGAAGGACTTTAAAGATATTTTCCCCTTAGCGCCAGTTCAAAAAGGGTATTTATTAAACCTCCAAAAATATTTTTGGGAATATAAATTCCTAGTTTGTAGATGTTTATCTTCAATTCGTATTACAATATCTTTTACATCAGTTTTTACATATTAAAAATCTAATCATTGAAAAACTCGCGAAACTTTTAGAAGGTTAGAGTGCCTCGGTAATAGTTTTTGTTAGTGTTTAAAAGAAGGACGTATTATCGGATAAAATTGGTTGAGTGATTTTAGTTAGAGGTTTCGTTAATGAATTTAAATTATAAGTTTCTTTTGTATTATTTGGTAAATGAGTATTTTTGAGTTTTGATTTACCTTATTATTATTTTTGTTCAGTATGATATTTACGATTTATCAATGTAGGGTTTAATTGATTATTTTTGATTTGATATTTATTTGTTTTGCGGAGATTTGGCTATTTTTCACGGCTTGGTGTTTGACTTGTTCATTTTTACTTGACGATTTTTTTTGAGTGGGATTGCCGTTTTTGTTTTAATTTGGCGATATATTTACTTATATATACTTTTCTTAGAGATTTAGTAGTTGTGAACTCAAAAGCGATCATGACATGTTTGCCGAAGAATTAATAAATTTTCGTATTGCTTCTTGGTTCAATTAGAACTTTTCAGATTCAATTTTGTCGCAGGCTGGTGCTTGGGTTAGTCGTTACCAGGGATTTATCCCCGGCGGTTGTTATGTTCTTATGATGTTTTGAAGCTCTTTAGAAGCATATCTTTACAACTGTTACGTGACTGGGCCACTTTTTTTTTTCTTTTTTTTGCAACTCCATAACAACTCTTTAAGAAGAGTTTCTGGCTTTTTTTCTTTATCAAGGATTATAAATAATATCTAAACGCCTAAAACGATAACTTGAACTTAGCTACTTTTTACATAATCCTCGATCTTTTTGCTAACGGTATTAAAATTGCTTATAAATAGTTATTGCTAAGGGATTTTTCTTTTGACCTTTCAAATTTGAACCCACAAGCTCTAGACCAATTTGTTGACGCACGTATGAATGATCAATTTCAAAGCGTCCTGCCCATTTGATGGGATCATTTCACTGTTTCATGCAAAATAATTTACCGATATTTTACATACGAAACTGATTCAACGTGATTGAGTTATTCGTGAATACGTTTTCAGTTTCCATTAACATAATACCAACATACTAACTATATTAATAAATATAATCTGGTAGCTTGAAGTTATTATCGACATGCTTATATTTATGGAACAAATTCCCCCCTAAATGAGATCATTTTCTACATTACTCGCGAACGACGTAAATATCGCGTCGCTTCCTACAGGGAATCACGTCGACTGAACCGATAATAAAGTTGACCTAGACTTTTCCGACTTCGACCACAATATTAATTACTTACATGATAACATTAATCGTTTACGAACCAAACGTAAAAATTTTGATTGACCTGTTAATTTTTCCAACGTTAAATGAGGCTTTTAAATATATAAAATCACGATATTATGTGAATAACTTAGAAACCGGAAGTTTATCGGTATAAGGAAAGATAATCTTTTGTTTTTTTTTTAAAAATTCGATGGCTTTGAGAAAACCGTTATGAAAAGTTACTACACCCGTGGTGGCGACGGTGGAAATAACAACTCTAGCGCTGTTTTAGCAATTTTTCACGTGAACTACTAAGACCCGAACGCGGAAGAAACTGTAATCGCACTAATTTAAAATTTAAAATAAGGAGTTAGCGATCGGTTTTACGTTTTTTCCAATGTTTGAAAGGTTTTCTTTTCGAAAGTTGGCGGTATAACCAAGGAATTCACCGCAAAACTTGCTATTTTAAGGTCAATTATTAACGATATACTATTAATATATTACCTGTCTTCTATATGTCTTTAAACTATAATAAATAAGTTACTAGCATTCAACTTATTGATAAATGACTTTACAACCTTTGTATTTCATACGGTAACGTTAACCACTTCAGTAATATTGGTATTGGTAATATTGTTTGTAATAAATATGAATACAGTGATACGCACGTTCGAGATGGTTAGGTAAATATTACTAGAATTGGTGTGAAAGGTTTTTAAGCCGATAATAAATTGCACGTTACCTGAGTTAACCATTCGAAACTCTCCTACAATAAGCAAACTTGACTTACGTTTTGAATACGACGCGGATTACTATCATATTCGTAACTTTAATAGATTTCTTGTAAAACTCCAGTAACTACGATACTAAGGCAAATAAAAATAATTTCTCTACGTTATGAGACGATTTTATGGACTTTTAAAAAGAAGGAAAACTGTGATTCTAATATATAATGATTTATAGAAGTCAAGAAAAGTTAAAATCGACCTAGTTACTCGCACTTAGCTTTTAAATAGCTATTAAATTATAATAAATTCACTTCATAAATTCACTTCATTTGTCAACGTTTTAGTAAACATATGCTATAAATACTACAACATTATGAGTAAACAACTTATTTGTCGATTGAAATTACCATATATTTTTACTTTACCCCGACGATTCAACGATTTTATCTGTCACTTACCTGGAATCAACCTATTATTTGTTATCATTTATTTAAACTTTGACCTCGATGGATACTGATATCGACTTCAAGCCTATATAAATCTTCATTTGTAATATGATGTCATTTTTGGTAAACTTGAAATATTATACAAATAAGTGACTAACTTCCATTTTAAATATATATTGTTTTGAAAACACACGAGTAATGATCGCTTCTTAAACGGAGTTCAACTCCAGTATAAAAGAAACTTAAGGGTATTACTTTAGCTATCTCCCATATTATATTTCGCAAGGTTCGAAAGAATCAAGTCATTAAATCGAGAATCGCCGACGTGTACCCCGAAAATATCAATATTTCATTTACACTAAAGTAATCCTAATATAACAAAAATGAACATTTCAATATATTTTAGAAGTTCGTGTCTTTATTCTATAAAGCTTTGAGGGATAAGCTGCATTCTTACTACTTTGGAATCGAATACGAAATTGTATTTTAAAACGACTATAGGGTTGGTTTTAGTTCCTTGAGGCCTATTATAAAGATTATAATAGGAGGAGTTCCTAATATTATATAAGATGTTTATTATTGGGTTATGAAACTAAGGTTATATTCATATAAATAGTTTTTTAGCGTTATTATCGGTGTTTTTTGTTAAAAATCCCACAGGCATTTACTTTTATATATTGATTATTATCTCTTTCATCCAATTAACAAAACACTAACTAATATATCACGAGTTAAATAATTTACCATAGTCGTCGTTAAAACCGCTTTTTATAAGCTCAATATTAAAAATGGCGATAAATTAAATACTGCGTTATGTATATGTTTTAGAGATTTCGAATACTTTATTATAAATTTCGGCCTTTTCGATATACTGTTCATTTTTCAAAAATATAATTATAATATGTTATTTCTATTTTACATCATTCATAGTTTCTTGACATTAATGCTTTGTTAATATATTATAATGACACTTTAAATCATTATAAGACTATGGTTAGTCTGAAATGAAATATCTTAAATGTTATTAACTTAAACCTTGATGTATCCAAATATTAATTCGGCATATAAAAGATAATATATTCAAGGTTTAGTATCGATATGAAAATTGAAGTATGTACAAATCCAGAAAAAATATGTATTATCTCGAATTAGATAGCTTTTTAGATTGTATGAGGGGTACAAAGATTTCTCAACTTTACTAATTTCTACCAACAATTTATTCGAAATTATATTACAATTACCAACCCCTTCATTCGGTTCATTAAATAAGGCGTCGTTCTTCGTTAGCAGTTAAAGGAAAAAAATAGTTTCGAACGCTTAAAACTTTTTTTTCTGAACTAGTTTTCCTTCAATTGAACTATAACTAGGAAAAGTTTTTAAGGGTTGATTATTCTGATCAAGACTTAGAAGATGGTTTATTTCAATAGAACTATTACGATAATTTACCCTCAGTATTAAATGAATTACAAGGTTTATTATTTGACTAATATACATACAAAATTCACGACAAATATTACTCATTATTGTACTTTATTTGAAAGTAGGAGACGTAAAGCTCTGGGGTACAGCACGCTCGTTTCATATTTTTACAGATTATAAAAACTGAAAATACTTCATATCTATCAAACGATTTTTTCTATATGATAAGTCCATTAATTGGAACGCTTTTTACAGTCCTGTTTTAAATAAATTCATGATAACAGGGTTCATAATATATCGCTTTATATAATGTTTCATCAAAATCATGATATTTCAAAATGCGTTTCCCATCCTCGCCTTTTAAGTTGAGAATTACTACTTTTACAACCAAAATGAATCGCTTTTGAACTACTGTCGCATATATACGTTTACCGGCTGACTATTTTCAGCGAATCTATATCGAAAGGTTAAAAATATTTTTTCAATATCAACTTCTTAAATATTTTAACCGTCATTTTTATACAAAACGTTACTTAACCTCGATTAATTGACTTTCTATATATAAACAACCGGAATTTGCATATCTATATTACTGTTAATAATAACGAAATATCTAAAGTTTTTATATCGAAATATTTAGTAAACCACGATAATAATCTACTATTTCGTAACTGTATGTATGTTGTGATTTACGAATTATTTAGTAACTCGCTAATGTAAGTCACATATGATTCTAATTTTACCAGCTATCCGAGTTGTAATATTACTATCGTTATTTTCTTGAAAATATGTTTCTTACTCGAGTAATATTATATGGTTCGATACTTTTACTATAATTATATTATCTAAAAACAAATAACGTATTGGTGGTTTCGTTGAAAAATCTTTGCAAAGTTTTATCATTTTTCGAATGGTTTCAACACTAATTTTTATTTGATTCTATAGTTGATTTCCCTTGAAAGTGAACTGGTAATTCATATTCTTTTATGGTTATTACAAATCCTTGAAATAAAATTGTGATTTGAAAAGTAATAGATATTATCAATGTCCAAATTTACGTAAAACGGTTTTTGAAGTACTATTAGCGATCATACAGGTTTTTGTTTGTGTTATCATTCATAATTGACGTTCAAATCTAATCAATAAGCTCTATAAACGTTTTTTTCTAGTTGAAGAGGTTAAAATAACGCCTAAAAACCATAATATTCCTTTAAACAAAGAATGATACCAAACGCGTTAATTGAAAAAAATTGATATGTCTGCTTTCCTCAATTATTTACATTTAATTGAACTGAAATTCTTTATTACCTGGTAACTAAATGACGTTAAAAATAAGATGATGATTTTGATTGACATTGACTTGTTTTTTAATATATATGTTGGTAGGCTTTAGACATTGCAACGTTATCGATTCGATTTATCGAAGTAACAGTAGTATTGCATGGTCAGATGGTGGATGTATTGTTCTAGATTTGGCAGACCTCTAGCCGGTTTTCACTGTAATTTGTATGGCCAATTGCTTAGCTTGTGCCCTAAAGTAAAGTGCAGCATACTGCACTCGACTTATACCCAATACGGTAAGTCTACAAAAAGCAATACACTTAACTAGCAATTTAGTATAGTTAACTTTACTGTAAGTAAAGTTGACCTATTGCACTGTATATAATACTATTCCAATACTGGCAGCTTTTTAGTTTGTGCATATACGCTAGTATGGCTAATTAATCTTTTCCAGTTAGCTCTAAACAACGGCCTCGTACCCCTTGTTAATTCCAATTGACTTTCATACTCGATTGCATCCAATTGCATATAAATTGCCCTTATTTGACCTTAATTTCTCTGTTTTTCCATTGTCCGAGTTTATCAATTCCCACAAAAGTTCTTCCGCTATAGACTTTTGCAAGCCTTTACTTTAACCGTGCCATCTAAACAGATTACTATTGTTAATCCCTTGGCAGTCTTCCAGTTTATTAGCATATCCCTGTCTGCCATCACGTGATTTAAGCTTTCCGGGCAGCCTATTAACGTAACCTTTAATGTGTATAGTCAGCCTATTGTTATCCATAAACCTTTCCAAAGCTTTATTTGGTGATACCTTTGTCATGGCGTTAGCAGGATTACCCTTATTATCGATTTATTGGAACTTCTTAATCTCCTTCCCTTCATAATATTTACGGTGTGCCATTACGTCGATTATTAGGCGTTTTTCATTAGTGGTTCCGAGCTTCAAGAGGCATTTGAAAAGGCTCCTTAAGTTGTTATAGATTACTACCAGAATAAAAGGAGTTTTTAGCTGTCTGGTAATAAGGTTAAAGGTGTTCTATAGTGTCATACCTACATTAAAGCCCGCCATTATAATGTAAACCTTCAATGCCAATACGTTTCGTATAATCCTTTTTCATTTAGTAGAGGTTTGGTAAATTAGACTGCCTATAATATTAAACTCATCTTTTTACATATTTTCGTTAACGAGAGTTATTAGGAAGACAATTTGTAAAGATAAGTTGGTATTATTTATAAAAGACCCGTCCGTAAAGATTACTAATTTGGCCCTCGATAGGTTGATTAGAACAATATTAATTCTGCGGTCCAAGTTTCGAATTTGCTACTCAAGCCTTTTATTTAACCTATTAAAATACTTATCCGTTTGCTCTTGTATTATTATTACGATAAAAATATCGTAAAAGGCTTTATATTGGTATTTAATTTCTTCACTAGCTTATGATTTTAAAACTTAATTTTTTCAATCGCTTGTTGTTTCAATGTCATAAAGTCAGGTGTTCTAACGAATAGGGTATCGTTAATTTGTATACCTACTTCGCCGAAGTCCCTGTTCTACGTTACTAATGAACAATAATTGTATATTAAAGAGTTTATCGCTAGTTGTAATTCAAAATACGACCAATAGGTTGGGAACCAGTAAACACCTGTTTTACATAATCCGTATAGTAACTTAATACAAAGTATTACCATACCTGGAGGGTAGATAGTACAGAGTTTTTATAGTAGTTTTAATAATACGATCCGTTGTAAATCCATTGTTAATTACGTATATTCCTGCATTATATCTCGTCTATTAAGCATAAACTTGTCTTTAGCCCTAGCTAACAAACTTGCTACCAAAGCGACTACTAAACATTGACTAATTTTCTGAATTGTTAATAACTATATAAAGATCTAGTCTTTGCATTTATCACTGTATATTTAAGCGATTAAACTTAATTTTTAGTACGGTCGCTCCGTAGTTTTACCTTTAATTTCGTAAATATTCCTCGACTTAAATATTGTGATATTTTGGTTTTAAAGGTTAAAATCGGTCTTCGATATAAATTTTACAACCCCTCGAGTTAATAGGTCGCTAATCTCAACCTTATCGATTTCCTTAAAACGTTTGCTGGAGGTTTTTCTTTACCTTATACACGGAGCTTTATTGTTAAGTCTCTGTTATCATTCTCTTTCCTGCTTATCCAAGCAGTATTATATATACAGCCCGGTATTTATTCCTCTTTTTAAACGTTCTTTTTCTTTAGAGATCGTTCACTCTGGCAGTCTTCCATTAGCTTGTTAATAACGGGTAAAGGAGGTTTGTATTTACTTGATCGCTTGGTTTAAATGGCTTAAGGGTCTTCATCCTTAGTAGCCCTAATATAGAGCTTAACGTAAGTAGTTCATAAAGGTACAAAGCTATTAGCAGTTTCTACAACTACTTCGGAGTTTGCGATATTTAATATCTTTTACAGGCTCTCATATATACCCGGATTTTATACAAGAACTTTACTTTGTAATGGCAAAGTAAATACGTCGATTGTTAAAGGGCTGTTTTTGGTGTCAAAATTCTTATTGGCTTGGCAGCGTACCGATTTTCTTTGTAGCTTTCTTAAAGTTTTGTTGTCGGTAATAGTACGTTTCTGAGTTCTTGTCGAAGGCGGAGATTTACTCGTTAGGCGTGGGTATACTTTAAAGACCAGCAACGTTGGCACTAGGCCGTCAGGGCCCATAGTATAATTTAAACCTTTTTTTGCTATTTCTAAACATGCCTCCAGATCCTTAATGCTTTCAATTTATAATATAAAGATATTATACGTTTGGCGGAGTAAAACGTGTGCCTTTTGAACCTTCTTAATGCTCTAGTAGGCTTTTACAGGTACTTGTTTATATTAAATACCTATCATTTTGATATTTTCTTAAAATTCCACCACGGCAAAATTTATACCGGAATCGTATACAACAACGTGAGGTAAACCCTGGTGCGTGTTAATCCATAACATCCTTAATGTTTTTCAGGTTTTTTCGCCGAAAGGGACTTTACAAACTTAGCCCCGTAAAGAAAGGTTGTGCAATTAATGTTGTGAAGGATAAATTTGTTATCCAAATAAAATATATCGACGAAGATTTTGAAGTTAAAGTCCTTATCATCTTTTAATATAAACTTAAATCTCCGGAGGGCTTAGTTATACGGTTAGCAATGGTAGTAAAGCCTTTTAATAGCTTTTAAGGAAAAGTATTCTACCTCGTCATGCCTTGCGAACTTTAGGACTTTATACAGCTTATCAACAGCTGGATAGTTCAAATGCCAGTGTAATTAACGTATATCCAGCTCTGTCAGATTTAATACCACTGCTTCCGAGCCTTAAAATAAAACCATAGGTGCTCCAATTTAAAAATGAATAGAAACTTTTGGCCGTTCTTAACTAGTTTATTTACGTTGATGTCGACTTTAACGCCAAGAGTTTTCATATTCTCTAAGAAAAGTAGAAAATGTAAAGGAGACTTAAATATATGGAATGTATTCACTTCTACAATAGTTTGAATTACCGTTATCCCTAGTAACGATAGTTGTTTGTCTGGTATAAAACTAAATTTATCTTTGCTAGTATTATAATAGTCAATCTTAATGGTTGTAATGCTCTTCCTTCGTAATACTACATATTGCGAATAGCCTTCTATTAAGTACTTCGTTACCCCTATATTTCATATAATACCTTAAAACGTATAGTTTACGTAATAATGACAAAGGTTAAAAATGTATAAGGGATTGTGGGCTTAGTCAGGGTAAAGGCAAAAGTCTTACCACCTAAATATTATAAAAAGGCGTGGTCGGTTAGTTACTAGGCCGTATTACAAATAGTATTTTCGTACTATTTCATTTTCTTAAGGCGTTAGCGGCGTTAATTGGTTCGTCTCCTTTAAAGTTTTCGATTGGATTTAAGTGGTCCCCTTAAAACGTGATGGGGTATTAGACGTAATATACTGCCTTTCTATTATTACGTTCGGCAGGGGGGTACCGAGTTAACCAGCAGCTAGACTTGCCACAAATCTAATACCTCTTACCACTATTATGACGATAGTGCTAGCGGTTAATAGGCCCGCTTGAAGTTAAGTCTTATTGGAACTAACTTTGTTACTATCTTTAATTTAAAACCGGTAGACTAAACTTTAGGTTTTGTAGGCGCCTGTACTTACAGTCGACGTAATTAATTACCGTAAGGTCTTCTTTATCCACGTTAAGGAAGTTAACGGTTTTGGAGTATATACCAAGAGAATTCAGTATACGTGTTATTACGTTGGTAAGCGAGGAACGCAATTGGTTAAAGAAGCTTTCGTAGGTGGCATCTGGGCGGTGTAAGGCGTATTCGAACTCGCTAACGCTTGTAACTGCTACCCGTACCTATTTACTAAATGTGGCTTCGCTAACGTGGGTTTTCCTTCTTACTTTTTAGCATAGGATTAGTTTGTCAATTATCTGATTAAGTATATCTATCGGTGTTTCCTCCTTTTTCTTTTTAGCTATTATTTTTACTCACTTCATAATAGCCTAATTTGTGTGGTATTACTTAAGGTGGATGTTATGTTCGAAGTAGCTTTTTATATTATCGCAGACTTCGCTAAACGTAGTTACTTAGGTTAGGAAAGTTAGATAATAGTCTTTGGTATGCTTTATAAGGATTTCGGGAAATAGTAAATAAAAATCAAAAGGTGAAACTTCCATCCACGAACAAATGTTTATGGAGAGTATTATCTTGGTGTTAAAAGGGTTATAAGGCTTTTTATTATATTTTTCTGTATCGTTCCATATCTTGGTGAAATCGGTAAGGAGCTTTTCATTGATGTTAACTATTGGGATAGGTCTTAGAAGAAGCTTATAATATTTATAACAGCCTTTAATGGTGTTTCCTGATAATTTAAACCTTAAATCTTTCAAATAATAGTATTAGGAGTAATTACCAGTCGCTTTACCCGAGGGGTAATGTTCTATAATAGTATTTATAGTAGACTTTCGTGTGTAGGTCAATTTAAAAGAGGAAGGTTTTTAAGAGGCTTGGTGGTTAGATTACTAAGGGGCGATAGATATTTAAAGGTTTCAAAAGGCTTGAATATTTTAATTAATTAACTGGTATAAAGTGCCAACGTTAATACCTTTGGCCATATTGACAGCCGTCGCTTCAAGTGCCCTGCCACCGCTAAGGGCGTACTCTGCGCTATTACGTGAGGGTACTAAACTGCTGAGTAGGTTAATAGGTTTTATATCGCTAGCACGTAAAGAGGTCTAACTTAGCTAAAAGTGAATATGAGATTCCCTAAATCGTATATAAGGGAGTTAAGGGTCCTTAACGTCTTTGCCCTTTTTTCGAGGATTTTTGAAGCATTTCTTAAATTGGGTTAGCTTGGAAAAAACTTTTTCTATCCCTTTTAAAGTCTTATCTATTATTTAAATCTTACGCCTGTTACCCTCGGCCTATAATTTGGGTTCAAAAGTAGGTTGGATCGTCTTTTACATATCAAGAGTCCAGTGGTTAAAAAACTCGAGAAAATCTTAGAAATCATAGACGTTGCAGCCGAACTCTTTACCTACGTCAGATTCAAGGATGTACTAACTAACTTAATTAATTAGGTAAGCTTTAGTGAAGGTTTTATCAACATCCGTAATTTATAGTTATTTGTCATTGTTGTTAGCGAAGACTAATCCTAGGTTCTTGATTGTTTTTTTTCAAGCGGGGTCGATAATGGCTTGAAAGTGAGGACTTGCGGTAGCTATCTTGACGTTTTAGCTTGTGTAGGACGTGTAGGGCGTTTAGGGTCGAGAGAATTGTTTATCTTAGGTATAGAGACTTGTTGTTTTGGCGTGAAGTCGTGTAAAGTGGCTTTCTCGGCGCGACTTGATGTTTTTCGCTTATAGTAGCAAACTTGACGATTGAAGTGGCGTGGGGAGTAGAAAGAACTAAATTAGGGCAAAGGTTTTGATGTAAAGGGTAAGGTCAAAGGTTGGTGGTGGTAATGGAGAGCGAAGGTTGTTTGTTGTGGTTGTTTGGTGTAAGGATGTAGTCGTTTTTTTTTTCTTGAAGTAGTAGCACCCGTAGTAGTACCAACTTAATCGTTTGCCAACTTATCGAATTTGTAAACTTTTGACAGTTAATCTCAACATCTTTAAGAAAGTTTAATGAAAATTTCTTGGTGTTTTCAATAGCGATACCGTCGCTAACTTCCAGATTGCCGTTGGAAGACTGACATAATCCAAAAGTATTCTCTGTTTTCCTGCTGTTAGAAGACTGGTATAGTACTAATAGAGGCCTTTCGAAAAAAACTTTCCTCTACTCTAGCGGTCGTTTAACTTAGAGCGTAACCAGAAAGTTGCCTTTTCTTTTACTTAGCTTATCCATGTTTAATCTAATAAATACTGATCAGTATTGGCAAGCTATAGACGTTGCAACGTTGTCGATTCGATTGATCGAAGTAACAGTAGTATTGCGTGGTCAGATAGTGGATGTAATGTTTTAGGTTTGGAAAACCACTAGCTGGTCTACACTGTAATTTGTATGGTCAATTGCTTAGATCGTACCCTAGAGTGAAGTACAGCGTACTGCACTCGACTTACACTCAATGCGGTAAGTCTGCACCAAGCAATACACTCAACTTGCAGTTCAGTATAGTTAACTTTATTGTAGGTAAAGTTGACCTACTGCACTGCATGTAATATTATTCCAACAATATAGCTATTATGTCAAAATTATACAACTTATTAAATGTTTACTTATTCCACTTATAAAATTACATATAAGGGCTAAAGTTTTTACCCAATGTATTCGCGATATTACGGAATTTAAATAATCTGTAATAACGGCTATGTAACCATTTGTGAGAAAATTCGTTAATCAGTAACGATTTCGAGTTGGTGATAACGTTAAACTTTTTTTCCCTCAAGTTTATGAGTTGAGCTAATTTTTAAGGAGATTATGCTGACTTTATAACAAATATTGTATTATAAGTATCTTTGATTTCCTCGTCATCGAATTTGAAATTTCTGGTAAAAAAAACCCTTGATTTTACCCCAATTAACTTATTCGAACTGTTTCTGACCCATCTCCGAGCCAGCAAATCCGCGATTATCAAACACCCGCTGTCAATATTATAGGTAATAATAACGAAAACGAACTTGAATTCTACGTCGAACGTATTTTAAGAGCTGGGAATATGCCTTGCGTAAGCCTCCCTCGCTTTAACAAC
The DNA here is from genome assembly GCA_038502455.1 of Anisogramma anomala. NCBI lineage: Eukaryota > Fungi > Ascomycota > Sordariomycetes > Diaporthales > Gnomoniaceae > Anisogramma > Anisogramma anomala. The sequence continues at coordinate 250,793 of JASMMZ010000019.1, read as the reverse complement.
TACCCGAAACGACAAATTTTCGTCAAATAGGTAGATTATATGTACTTAATTTCAAAACCTCTTTCAAGATTTTTGGATATTTCGTCCTTTAACGTTTTCGAATTCCGTTATAGCTCGGCCGAAAATTACGAATTTCTTTCCCACCCAACTACTTATTGGGTATAACTTGATTTTATTTTTCCCCAATTACTCAGTTACGGCTGTCACACGTATCAATCTTCTGTTATGTAATACGAAAGTCTATCAAGGACTTAACTACAACTATATAAGCCTGTATGCTATTAACTTTTCTATTAGCATTTATGAAACAACTCAAATGCTGGTTAATTTTTGTAAGTTAGTGGTAATAATAGGTAAATTAACCTATATAGGTCAGTAGTAGCAATATGTACGTTAGATCATAGAAGTTAAAGAGCTTAGCAATAGCTAAGTTAACTCACGTGGGTTTAAATAGTATTAATGAGCAGTTTAACTTACGTTGGTTAAGATATTTATTCTTCTATATAGGTTACAGTGGTTATCATTGGTCAAGTTAACATACGTAGGTTAAAGTGGCAATAATAGGCAGCTTAACTCACATTGGTTGGGATGACTAACGAGTTTATATATATAAATTTTAAAAAAAAGACAAAAAACACGAGGAAAGTTTTCAAATTTTGGGGAATAGAGGGGAGGCCTCCGTTGATTATCTATAAGAAAGGGGGCAAAGGGGGCTTATACTAGCGCTTTTCACGCCATACTAAAACGATCGACGTTAGAATTCCTTCCACGCGTTACTTCAACGTTCCAAGTCGCTTTTAAACTATTGTTACGCATTTTTTTTTTTTTTGAAACAGTTTGCGGTAGGAGAGCACCTTTTACTACATCTTACAGTTCTTTATAACTTAGAGGGATAGGCCGAAGGTAATGTCACAAGCTGATACATAAGTTGATAATTACTAGAGATTTAGCTCTGGCGGTTGCTATATTTCTACAATGCTCTAGAGATGCTTAGAGGCATACCTTGATACCTGTCATATAACCGGGCCACCCCTGTTCTATATTATTGTAACAGCTCCTAAACAAGGGTTTTTCTCTCATTCTCTTCATCGAGAATTATAAATAGTATCTAACTACCTTAAGCAACAGCTCTAGCCTAGTCTCTTTCCAAAGTAACGTTTTTTAAATATGATTTAAATAAATATATTTTGATGGTTTCGTCCTATCATGTTGCGTTTTGAGACTGCCATTATAATTCTCGTAATTGAAGAAGTTTTTTCTACTTTTTTCCGGGGAAACTGATGTATTTTATAAGGGCTATTCACAAAATTCTTTTCTTTAGCTTTGAATGGTACAAAATATCATTAGAAAGTATCTTGTTTCTTACCTATCCTTTCAATATTCACTTTGCTATCAATTAATAATTACTGTTGGTAGGCGTTGACTACGGGCCTTGTGAAGTTATAATTGAGTAGTTATGTGGATATTACTATATACCCTCATAACTAGTATATATAGGCCAAGTGGCAGTGCATTGTATTGCAGGGTCCACTCCTGCAGGGTGTACGATAACATGTCACGCTGTAGGATGCAATCTTGCAAGACATAAAGTACATCATACATGCAGTGGTCTGGAATGTGTATATCAGAGCATACGGTAAAAGGGTCACTATCCGGATGAAAGGTTTATAACCTCCTATCTGTGGCGTGCACTCTTTGGGATACTTCTTCTATATCTATATTTTACTATAATAATACCAATCTAACGATTACTCCTCTACTTTTTTACTTCACGTGAAATAGGTAGAGAGCTTACCTATACTAATTAGAAACCGATTAGGTTGATTACAGATAGCTAAGGAAAAAAGAAATAAACCTAAGTTAAATACCTATGGAAGAATGCTGTAACGGTCTTAATTTCTCGTGTTTTACTACTTCCACTTAGAAAAACCATACGGGAGTATGGAATTACATGGGAGCACCGAAAAACCCGAAGCGTAGTAAAACTGAAAGATTCTAAGTAACTTAAAAAAACACTTTTAATACGATATTATTAACTAGTTAGTGCCCTATTTATCAAAAATCCCCGTTACATTAAGCGTTAATTTGTTTTGACGTTTTCAACGTACTCTAGTACTTTTTAGAAAGCATTTAATTACGTATTAGGCCACGTAATCTAAAACCACTACATTTCTAAACTCTTTGTTGGGATCGGTTCGATTTAAATTCGATAATCCACACTGTTCGCAAAAGATGAAAACGGTTACGAATACAGCATTTAAACCTCTAGCTTAATTTAAAAGTAGTTACAAACAAAATAACTAAAATGCTCGTTTTAACCAAAGTAGCTACGAAATAACAATCCGAATCGCTTGCTAAATACGAACCAGCCCCCACACATCGAATTACCCAGCATATCTTTTTACACCACATTTCTTCTCCCCCTTTCCCTAAATTTGACTCATTCACCTCCCCACGTTTTCCTTACATATTCTAAGTTCGCTTGCTTATTTTGTTCCAAGTTTAGTATCTATACCATTTAAATTTTCCTAACTGCTTGGCTAGTATAATGTTACCAAGCGCTAATAAATATAATTTGAAACGCCTAACTAACTCGAAATTACGTTGTATTTACGCATAATTCAAAATTTATTTGTATTGGAAAATGTTAAAAACTTTATTTTCTCTACACCTCCGTATTTATTACTTTTCTTTGGGGTATAAGTCTTATAACAGTACGAAAAAATTAATTTACACCATCCTTAAGTATAACCAAATATACAATAGTCTCGCCAATAACGGATTTGATAAAGGCTAACGGATATATAAAGTACCTCTTTACCCACATGTAGTTTCGCGGCAATATTTTAAAACACTTAGACCTTAACTTATAGAATAATACAATCATGTCATTAATAGAAGATTTAAACCCTTACACATCAAACACCTATATAATTAATATAATTTTTAACTATTATAGCGGCGAAATCGAAGGATACAACCCATTCGATGATTTCAAAAAGGATTTTGCAAATTAGACGCTGGACATATGGCGTGTAGTCTATATACGATTTCAAAAATACTACGAAAATAATTACGAAGCAAAGGTATTAATATAAACAATGGAAATATCAGCCAAATTATAAAATCCCTAATAATAATGACTTAACTTATACAAATGACAAAATAAATAAACGATAAAGTAATGGTCATAAAATTTGTAAAGGAATACAGGTTAATGAAGTTTAAACGCCTATCGCGAGGTGTAAATAAAGCTAGAGGAATTAACAGAAGAGGAGGAAGTACTGTAACGATTATTTACAACGAGTGTGAAATAGAAACCCTCTCCGAAACGTAATTTCGAACCGAAACCGAGATAAGATCGTACCCCGATTACCGTTAACAACTAACTTAACTATAAAGAAAACGGCCTAAATGACGAAAACGCCCCATTTTAGAAATTAACAAGCGGTACGAAACGTTAATACATACCTTATAAACCGATGCCTACCAACTACAACCCTTATTGTAATTTTCCACCGCACCACTTTCCTACTGATAAAAGCGATCCTACAAATTTTACCAATTTCTCCAGACTTTGGGATAAGGACTAGAATTACAGCGGTAAACCCTACGATATACTCGATAATAAGATACGTACCATATTTAATACATATAAAAAACTAGATATCGAACTATCCTAGTTTTATATTACCTTGCCCGGTATCTTATCTGGATAATTTAAAAGATAATACATATACTACCGTATATAAGTAAATACATTTGCGGAGTACTATAACCGCTTCAATTTCTACTTCGATATGAAGATTAACTATGAATTTTACGATAAGAATTAAACCGGTATAACCTGGAAATCCGTGAAAACTCAATAAGGAAACGTTGACAAAAACCTATAAAAGATCTTTACCTCCTTATTATCTAAGTTCCGAAAATACTACGTAACCCTTAAACTAGAATATAAGGGTAATGAACTATTTATATAAGTAGTATCAAAAGTATACCATAAAAACCCAAATATCTATATGATATTATTTAAACCGAAGAAAAACTTATAGGCATTTTATACAAGTTTTAAAATATCGTTTAAAACATTGATACATTGATAAACGACCCTTGGATCAGTAATTGTAACCAACAAAATTAAAGGCGAAAGCTAAATTACTAAAGTAGACCTCGACAAAAGAATTTAAGACTTTTTCAACCTAAGGTTTAAAGTATACTTAAAGTAAAATAAACGCCCTAAATACATTTATTAAAAAGAGAAATATTAGGAAGGGAGTCATGGAAACAAAAGGTAAGCCAATTATAATCGAGGACAATTTTACGGCTAAAGACGAAACGTACCACAGCTACAATAATACTTACGAAAAAATATACGAAACTCTCCGGGTTTACAAAAGCGTTATATCGTATAGGGAAAGATGGGCTGATATTTTATTAACCACCCTGTTTACGAGTAAATTCGGATTGAACGAAAGTTGAAGGCCGATTATATATTTAGGGACCGGATTGAAACCAACTTTACAACATACGTAGCCGAATAAAAAGGCGTAAATAATAACGTTCTCGCTTATCCTTACGAATATACCTCCAGAGAAAAAGATTTCAACGATAATAATATTTACTTGACAACTTAAAACGATGAAACCGCCCAACGTATTTTTATTGGCTTATAAGACGCTTTTTCCCTATATATTACAGCTTTATATTATGTAAACGGAGTATTCGACGCTCATATAACGTCGTAATTTACACTTTTTAACAGATACGGAAATTGGTTTGAAGGTATTATACCTAAAATTAGTGTCGGTAGAGTCTAATTACTTGTTCATGTGAATAGGTAAGTAGAAGAGTAATAAGAAAAATCGATATTATAGTATAGAAAAAAAGATAATAGTTCTAGAAAAAGCATCCAGAGGTGCACGCCACAGGTGAGAGCTTATGATCCCTTCACACAGAGCATACCACTCTGGAGTAACTCTTCTAGACCGCTCCACGTATTGCTATCGGTTTGGAATAACTATTTCAGACCGCTCCATGCATAATGCGCTTTGCGTCTTATAAAAGTGTAGACTGCATCATGACACGTTACCGTGTACTTTGCAGGAGTGTACCCTATAATACAGTGTACTGCTATTTAGCCTATATATACTATCTATAAGAGTATATAGTAATATCTACACAGGTAATATTTTCTTTTTTATATATATATTCCATACCTATAGTCTAGTAATGATAGTGTGGTAGTAGTTATAAAAGTTTAAATTAAAAGTTTCCGTAGTGATAGTATTATTGTCGTATTAATTATAAGAGGTCTAAATTAATAGTTTCCGTAGTGATAATATCATTATAAGGGTTCAAATTAGTAGGTTTCATAGTAATAGTATTGTTATGGTATTAATAGTAAAAAGTCTAAATTAGTAAGTTCGGTTCAGATGAGTAAGGTTTGGCCGCGGTAGTAATTGTAGTTCGGCCTTGGTTAATATAGCTAATTGGTAATGATATGGTAAGTAATAGTTCTTTTCGTAGTTTTTGACAGGGGTAATTGCATAAGTGTTATAGGGGGTGATTATGCGGGGGTGATTTCGTAAGAGTAATTGCGTAATTATGTATTAGGGTAATATAAAAAAGATATATCGTTATCAGTTTAGGTGAAATTTATTTTCTTTTTCCTTTAAAGACACGTAATTTAAGCTAATTCAAATCCTTATCCTAATTTAACCCATGTTTTATTGAATTGAACCAAGCTGCTTTAATAGGTAGGTTACTTATCTAACACATATATATCAACGTTTTTTTCGAATAGATGCCGCGTAAAAATAGGATAGTCAGACGTCGGTTGGCACGAGATCGTCGCCACGCCACCATCGCCGCTGCCGCAGCCGTTACCACCGCCGCTAATAGCTCGCCCTCTTTGGGAACAATCTCGTTAATAGCAGTCATTTCACTCGCCGCCGCCACCCCGCCTAGCCTTGTCGCCGCCACCTCATTTCCCTCAGCCGCCGCCGCTATTACCTTAAGCCTTGCCGCTGCCGCCGCTTCGCCTTCTTCCGTTGCGGCCGCCACCACCCCCCCCCCCTCTCCCCTTTCCCTCCCTTTTCCCTAGCTTTTAAGGGAAGGAGAGAAAGGATTTTAAGTTTATAAACATTATCTTTTCCCTATGGTTCAAAACCCCCTTACCTATAGGGTCTCTTCGGCGCTATAAATACAAATTTACAAAGATTTTCCGCGGTTTGTATTACCTCAATCCATCCGTATATATACCTTTAATTTCCTATAGACGAGAAGTAAGAAGCGGATTTACTTAGTCGCCTAAAGCTTCGTATTGTTTGGGTGCGTCGCGAGGTATTTTTAATTCGTAAAGCATTAAAAAAACGTATCCTGTTTCGTAATACCAAGCTTTTAATGGATACGCATTACGTATTGTGTATTGTATCCGCGGCCGCGGGTAAATCCGTTAGCGATTACTATAAAAACGGGGGTCTTTCGGCTTACTGTTATCGTTACGAACGGATTAGCAGTATATACGCCCCTATTTCTGTAGTTTTAGGGCCGTAGACCGAGGTCGTATTACGCGCTCATCGGTTTTATAGTAAATTTCAACCGAATTTTAAAAATTTCCTTCAATGAAAACGTAATGTTTAGAAAATTTTAAAAAACAATTTCCGTAGCAAATAACCAAAATAAGCCGATATTAATTAATAATAGGCGTTAACCAGCGATTTAAAAGGTCGGCAGCCGCCGTTACTGCCTAAAAACAGGGCATATTTATGTATTACGTAGGCGAGTTTGACAACCTTATCGTATGTCGTCGTAAAAAGGGTAATACCCCCCCTACGCCTTTACCTAATGACATTTGTCGCAAGGCGTAAGGCCAAATTCTTACTGGTATTAATAACTTCGATATCAGTAATAGCGGTAGCGCTAATATAAAGGGGAAGGTTGATGGGGAGGACGGTGGAGACGCGATGGCGTGGTCTTTTTACTCTTTTAGTAATTATTGACTACCCTTACAGCCAGGCCAGCGCGCCCGACCATATTAATATCATTACTTTACTTAAAATAATCGTTTTGAAAATGTGATAAGTATAACTTGATATGTATGAAATAAAAAGACGCAATATATTAGAAATGCTTTGATATTGTAGATTTAAACAAAGAAAGAAAAGGAATAAGATAGTCTATCTAATCGAGGTATATAAAGGAAAAAGTGATAGAATGTTAAGAGCAACGCGATAAAATAAGGTTAAATAAAAGTACAAATCGTGGATCGACGCGGATAACGAAACCTAAACCATTTTAAAACAGGCGAAAGTGGTGTATTGGCTTATTAAGGTCGTAAATTTTTTTCAGTTATACTAACAAATAAAATTTTTATCGTTAGAAGGGTTTTTAAAGTTCCGTTTGGTATGGTTTTGCTTATCGCATTTGCCAGGTTTAATTTGTTATCAATTCATCTTATTTTTTCGATTTCTCGACGTTTTTAAAATTAGCGTAATGCCATAATTTCGATTATTAATTGTTTTTTATTTATAGTATCCTACTTAACCAGGTATTTATAAAGCGAATAGGAAGTAGTGCAAAAATCAAAAGGTATATGGCGTATACTAAGGTTAAAAATAATTATCCGAACCGTTATTGTCATAGTAATACCCAAATCGAAACCTTTAATTATACTATAGATTTCTGAATTTGAGATACCTTTAGTAACCCTTTTATATTTAGTAAAGTTTTAATAAATAATATTTTCACGAATTGTAAAGCTTTTTCGACCTGATATTTCGTTATCAAAGACGAAAATAGAGCCTATTTATGAATTATAATCGCTATTATTAGCGAATAAGCTATTAGTAGAAGTAAATAGCTTTATAATACGTACATTTAACAATAAAAATTTTAACCCGCGTTTCGGATTATATATTTTCCTTAAAAGGCGTTTGTTGAACGCCTTATATATATCGTTCTTCAGGATAGTTTGGTACTATTGGACGACCGAGAAGTTAAATACCATTTTTAATTATGTTATAAAAGTAACCTAAGCACCATGTATGCGTTAACATTTGTTTTCGTCAACCCGTTTTACGTTATCTAAAACTATAAGAGTAACTTTATCCAGCTGCCTCTTTTATATTAGGCTCAAAACACCGTTTCGAAAAGTAATATTAACGCTGTTAAAATCGATTATATAGTTTTCTGTTAGGTACGTTTTGGGTTTCGCTTTTAAGCCGGCTTTTAAGAGTATACTTTTTTCAAATACAGAAAACGAGGCGTTACATAACGTCAAAGTGGTATCCGTTTATATACCCATTAATGTAAAGCCCTCCAAACGGGCTATTAATATTAGTAGACACGGGTTGAAGGTAAAGCTAGTTATTTTGAACCATTCATTATAATTCCTTTAATAGGTATTATATTAGTAAACACCAACTTTAACTAAGCCGTAAAGTGGTTTTATACTACATAAGATTGTTTCGGGCGAGTTGTGGTGCCTAAGATCTTTTGGCATGTCGACATAAATTCATCGTTTAAGCCGTTCCTTGGATTAGGTGTATATTTGTATTATATTTCGAAATTCGACATGTAGGTTATATGGTATATTAATAGAGGCCTCGAATATAAAAATCAGGTGATACCTGGTTTTTTGTAGTAAAGCCAACTAGTTTATAATATCATTTTAACCTTCGTTGTTGTATCCTTTAATAATTGGGTTGGTTTTTTCATAAGGTTTACCGGGTTTATTCTTTACCTCGTAAACGAAACAGGTTGAATTTTTTATAAGTATCGTAAATACTCCGGTCAAACCATTCAAAACGAAAAACGCCTTAGTTGATTGAATTTATAATTTATATTTAGGTAAATTATTCGAACAAAGTACTTAGTGTAGTAATAATACCCTTTTAATGGAGTTTCAGGCTTAACTCTCAATTTTTTTTTTCCCTTTACCAAATTAAGGAGTTTGTAGCAAGGTTTTTGAGGCGGTTTTGCTTTTCGAATCAAGGGGGCGCTTTTGGCGGCGAGGTTTTGATAGGGTTAGTATAAATGGGCCGCTTTTATCTGACGTAAGCAGACCGAAACCGTGTTATAAAAAGTGGGTTAAAGTTAGGATTGGTTTAGTTTCGTCATTTTGAGGGGTGTTTCGTTAGCGGTTTGATTCGTTTTACGGTTTTGGATCGCTTCTTTTTACTTTTTTCTTGTATTTTAGTATTATTATTTAGTGAAAAGAACTTATACTGTTCGGCAAATTAACGAATATATTATAGCCTTTGAATCCGTTAATGTATTATGGACGAGTCTATCTATCCTTTATTCTCCAAGTCAAAAATTTAATTGGTAATAGTAGATTCAGGATACTTACTTTACGTAGATTATTTCTTGTAGTTACCGTTTTGGATACTTTGTTTTTGTCCCGTAAGGAGCATTATACCGCCATAATCTGTGCTACAACATTAGCCCTTCAAACTATAAACGGTAATAGTCTAAAGTGTGTATGTAAATCTTCGGGTAGGTATTGAAAATAAGGAACGTAAGGATAAGCTTATTTAGGTTAGAATTGTTGTTAAAGGCGTTAACCGTTATTTAAAGATTAAATTATTCAAAATTCATTCCCTATACATTTTTCGACAATATCCTATACGCTCTTCCAAACGACTCATAATATAGCTTAAACTTTTTAACACCCTCTAGGGCTTTTACTAGGATTTATTTGTATTTGTTATCGGCTATCCGAGCCTTCATACGCTATTCAGTGAAGTCGAAAGCCGTATTAACGTTGTATGTAATCTAATTAAGGGGTTTTGAGTAAACATTAAACTAATAGTAAACTAAAGCGTTTCAATAATTTATAATGAACGCGCTTCACATGAATTTGGTGGCCTAAAATAATGTTGTCGCGTCGACAACGTAAAAGACCAGTAAACTATTTAAATACATAAATTAATAATTATTTCTTAGTTCAAGTCTATACTATTCTAAAGGCGGAATTTAAACCGTCATAGAACCTATAAATGTAGCTCGTACTTATGGTAAAACATTTCGATAATTATAAGTACGTCATTTCCTATTCCGTATAGACTGCGGGGTAAAATAGGCGTAAAAGGAGTTTTACAGTTGAGTATCCAATTGTCGATATAAAATCGGTAATTCCAGTTATGTTAAGTAAATAGCCTTAATTATACGTATTTCGGGAAAAAGCCACAAGTAGTTGAACTTAAGCTGGAATGGTATGGGTATATTATCTGAAGTACAAATAAGTTTATTGGATATATTTCGGACCTTAATTCCGAGCTTACTTTTATCAGTTAATAAAAATAGGAATAGTATTTTAAAGTTTATTACGTAAAACTTAACTGGTTCGAAACGCGTATTTATAACGACCATCCTAAGTAACGACGTTTTACCTTTACCAAATAAAATCTTTCGATATTTTCCTATTCGGTTTAGTTTAAATTTCGAAACTTTACCGTAAACAGGTCGAATTGTCGTTTTCCGGCCATTAAGATTTTGGCTATACCAGTATTGGGCATAATGCCTTTAAACTGTCATCGTATCTGTTAAAAATCGTGAATTACGACGCCATATAGGGGTTGAATACTCCGTTTATATAATCTATACCTATAATATATATATAAAAGCGTCCAGTAATCCGGAGAAAATGCGCTAGTTAATTCTATTGTTCTAGGTTAACAAATAAGTATTAATATTATTAAGTTCTTGTTTTCCGGGTATGTATTCATAAAAGTAGGCATCAAATTTATAATCTTTGCTTTTATATTCGGCTATGTATATTGAAAAATTAGCTTTTATCCGATACTCAAATTTATAGTTAGCTTAAAATTTTCATTCAATCCGAATTTACTCGTAAGCAAAATGATTAGTAAACTAGTAGCCGACTTTGCCACATACGATACACCGATTTTATAAACCCGTAGGACCTCGTTTATCTTTTCGCAAGTATTACTATAGTCACAATACGTTTCGCCTATTTATGAAAGAACGTTCCTGTTCTTCATTACTAGGGTTCCCTCCTTAATTCATATACTTTAAGCGTTTGTTTTACTTTATGTGAACTTTAAATCTTTGATTTAAAATGTGATAAATGATTCAAGCAAGGTTTTCCTTAATAAGTTGACTATTATCTTTAATTTTATTCGTTTCAAATACTAATGCGAGGCTCGCCTATCAGCGTATAAAGGTTTTAAGCGATGTTTTAAGGCTTATATAAAAGGCCTTTAGGTTTCTTTTCGGTTTAAAAAGTATAAGGTCGAAATCCGGGTTTTCGCGATAAAATTTCGTTATTATTTAGATAAAAAGTTTGTTACCTTTATATTCCGGTCTAAGGGTTTCCTGGTATTGTCTAAACTTAATTAATAAGGCGGCAAAAATCTTTTGTGGGTTTTTATCAGCGTTTTTTCTTTTTTTTTGCGAATTTCCAAGCTATACTAGTTTAATATTTATCATAAAGTTGGTGGTTAATTTTTACATCGAAGTGGAAGTTTAAGCGGTTATACCATTTAACGAATATATTCATTGAAATAAAATAGTATATATATCATTTGTTTATTAGCCTGCATAGTATATTAGATAAGATAATATAATATTACAATGGTTTAAAATTTAATCTTTTTCGAATGTTGAGTATAACGCGTCTTTTATTATTAAGAACTTCGTACGGTTTACCGCAATAGTTGTTATCTTTATCTCCAAGTTTGGTAAAGTTGGTTAACTTTATAAGGTTGCTTTTATTAGTAGAAAAGCGATACGATAAGAGATTACAGTAAGGGTTATAGTTAACGGGTATTAATTCGTAGGGCTCGTATTAGCATTTTACATCGCTTGTTAATTCCTGAGGTAGGTTATTCTTTATGTTTTAACCGTTTATACTATAGTCAATCTGGTTGTTTTCGGTATTCGACTGATCTTGCTATAGCCGAGCCGGCTATTTCTAATGTTCGGGAAGTAGTTTAATGTATGGTTTAATTTTATATTATATGTCAGTATAGGAGTATATTATACTTATGTAGTAAATAATAATTATAGTCGTTTTTTTCTGTTCGGGAAGTAGTTTAATGTATGGTTTTATTTTATATTATATGTTGGTAAAGAAGTATATTATACTTATGTAGTAAATAATAACTATAGTCGTTTTTTTCCCTCGGAGTTTCTACTCCTTACTTAGAGTATAGGAATAGGACTAGGTCGTTTTACGCCTCGTTCCCATCATTCCAACAACAGTCTTTTTTATTTCGTAAAGTAAAACCTTTTTACAAATTCCGTTAGGCACAAATCTTTATCCTTCCATTCTGATATATAGATAAGTTATGCTGTTTTGAATAGGGATTTTGTAAGGCGCCCATTCCTACCCCCTGGAGTATTAATGCCTCTGATTCATAGTTGGATTCGTAAGGCTTTGGTAATAGTGGGATTTACTATTTACCACATATTCAACATTCAATTCAGAAAAAAAATACATAAACATCATATAGCAATTTAGGTCCTTAAGCTTTCTTTTTCCAGTAATGAAACATAACGGTCAAGATATATATATTTACCATATATAATACTAGTCTCTCGACTGGTATATCGATAGAATTATCACAAAGATCAAAATTAATATCGTATATTATAACCTTCTTAATTCCTATAATTTTAATCCAAAGGTCGAAGTAAACATTAGCTTCCTCTAGTGTTATTAGTTTTGGGACTGTGGCTATAGGTGTTATAAGGTGTTTAAGGATTATAATTTTTATGTGTACTTGGTTTACTAAAGTAGCGTGAATTGGTAGTTTCGTACCGTCGTTGTATTTCAGGGGCGTTTAGACCTCAAAGTTCAAGGTGGATCGTCAAATATAAAGTAAATTATATAATTAAAGTGGTTGAAATAAGGCTAATAAATATTAGTTAGTGCAAATGAATTTCAAACGATACGAAAATAAAACGTGACTATAAACTAGTCGGAAATCTTAAATTAGTTTGATTAACGCTTGGTAACGCTACGTTAGCCAATTATTTAAGAAAACTTAAACTTTACAGCTACTAAACTTAAAATACATAGGGAGAACGTAGGCAAACTTAGAACACATAGGCGGATGTAGAAAAGTAGATAAGGTAAAAGGAGTGTGATTATGTGATCCGGTGTTTGGTTATCGGTCCGCATTGGTATGTCCCGGCCGCTCTTGATAGAATGAGCGGTTCGGATAGCATGTCGTGACCGGTCTTGGTGGAGTGAGCGGTTCGGATTGTCAAAAATCGGACGGGTCCGAACGAAAGGTTTCGAAACTTGGTGGTTTTGGCTTGTGTATCCTGGTGCGTAATAGGACGCTCTCCAAAAAGTACCTGGGTACATTGAAGTGCCAAATAAGGGTTGATAATGGCGTAACAGGGATTTTAGTAGATAAAAAGCCAAATAAGGATTAATAGTATCGTACTAAAGTTATCATTTTTAAAGTTACTTTGTCTATATAGTCTGTATACACGTCGGCGTGTAATTATTATAAAAACGAAGTGTAGGAATATAAACAGTTGAGACCTTTATAACATCCCGTTATAGGTATTTAACTTGTGTTTGTTTCTTCTTTCTTGGGCTATTTATAATCGACTGAGTCGGTTACTAATTAGTATCGGTAGGGTTTAAATACTGTTTACGTAAATAGTTAAGTAAAAAATTAACCAGAAAGATTGTTATTGTAGTAAAAAAGTAAGATAATAGTCCTAAAAGAAGCATCCAGGGGTGCACATCATAAGAAGAGGCTTATAAGCCCTTTACCTAGAGCGTACCACTCTGGAGTACCTATTCTAGACCGCTCCACGCATTGCCGTCGGTCTGGAATAGCTATTCCAGACCGCTTCATGTATAATGCACTTTGCATCTTGTAAGAGTACAGCCTGCAGCATGACACGTTACCATGCACTCTGCAGGAGTGCACCCTACAATACAATACACTGCCACTTGGCCTATGTATACTATCTATAAGGGTATATAGTAATATCCACAATTAGTGTAACCGAAATTTCAACGGCCGGAAAACGACAATTCGACGTATTTGCGGCGAAGTCTCCGAAGTTTTAATTAAACCTAATGAAAAAATACCGAAAGGTCTTATTTAGTAAAAGTAAAACGTTATTATTTAAAATGGTAATTATAAATACGTAATTCGGATCAGTTAAATTTTACGTAATAAACTTTAAAATTGTATTCCTAATTTTATTAGTTAATATAAATAAGTTCGGAATGAAGGTTAAAAATACGACTAATTAACTTGTCCGTACCTCAGATAACGTATTCGTATCGCTTCGATTCAAATTCAGCCATTTGTGGTTCTTTCAAAAACACCTATAATTAAGGCTGTTTACTTAACGCAACCGGAATTACGGATACTATACAGCCGATTCGAATACCCGGCTGCAAAACACTTTTAATCCTTACTCTACGTTGCAAAGCTATACGGATGTAGGAAAAGACGTACTTAAAGTTATTGAAAAGTTTTGCTATAAATACCAATTATACTTACAAACCTCTCAACTATTTAAGTTCCGCCTTTAAAACGATATTAACTTTATCTATAAATTAATTATTAATGTTATATATTTAAATAGCTAATGAGTTCTTTACATTATCGATGCGGTAATATTATTTTAAATCGCCAAATTTACGAGAAACGTTTTTATTACAAATTACTGGGACGTTTTGGTGAATCATTAGTTAAAATTTTACCCAGGGCCCCTGAACTGGATTATATACTACGTTGGTATGGCCTTTGACTTTACCGAATAGCGTACTAAAGTTCGGATAGCCGGTAAAAAGTGTAAACAAATTTTAGTAAAAGCCTTATAAGGTATTATAGAATTTAAGCGATATTACGAACCACTTGAAAAAAAGTATATAGTATTGTCATAGGAATTAAAGGGTATCAGGTTTAAGGAATCTATCCTTTCAATAGTAGTTAACGCTGTTAATAATACCTTTAGCCTAAGTGAGCTAATCCTTATGCTCTTGGTTTTAGTAATTACCCGAGTATTTACACTAACTTCGTATTGTTACCATTTACGGTATAAATGTCGAATTTTGCATCGAAGGCTATAATAGTATTACGTTTCTTACGGGCCAAAAATAACGTGTTTGAAGCCTTGGTTAAAAGGAACATTCTACCTAAAACTGTTGTTTTAAACCTAATATTGTAATTGAAGGTTTTAGTTTGCAAAACGCAGGACAGATAAATTAGCCCCTGAAAGATTAGTGGTTTAGGAGAAATAATATATTAGTTTAGTTTCCAAATGGTACGAGTTTGTTCCACTAAATAATATTATGAAAATATAATGAAAAGATTAATAAAAACGGCCTGAAACCATAAATCAAATAAAACCGTTAATAAAATACCCCCTAACACAAAGAATTTAAATCGCTCCTAACTTTAGCACACCCCAAGAATTACGAATCCAGCCCATTCCTATTATATAAAAGCGGCCTGTTTGTACAAACCTTACCAACACCTCGCTGACGAAACCGCCCCCTCGACTTGAAGACTAATAAACTCTCCGGGAATTTTTCCGTATACTCCTTTATTACGTAAAAGGAGATGGCAAACCGTGAGCTTAGCTTAAAGCTTCGTTATGAGGATATAATTATTACCCCAAGTGCCCTGTTGGAATAATTTACCTAAATATAGATTCTAATCTTAATAAATTAAGGCGTATTTCGTTTTAAACGGTTCAACCTAGGAATTTACGACATCTATATGATTTTTCCAACTTTCTTTATCAATGAAATTAGGGATAAAACCAGAAAACCTTACTAAAAGACTCTCCTAATTATTAAAAGTTATAATAACGATAGTAAAAGTGAAATTATAACCTAATCACTTACATTAGAACATGTTAACTACCTCCTAATGTTTTTATTCGTAACCCCCCTTAAAGCACTATATAACCTATATATTGAACTTCGTAATATAACATAGGCATATACCCTATTTAAAAAGCGACTTTAACAACATATTTATGCCGATATACCAAAAGATCTTAGGAAACACCACCTACCTAAAAAAAAATTACGTATTATAAAACCACTTTACGATTTAACTAAAGCCGGTATTTACTGGTATAATACCTATTAAAGGCACTATAAAAACGGTTCGGAATAACTAATTTAACCTTTAACCCATGTTTATTGGTATCAACAACCCGTTCGGAGAACTTTATACTGATAAGCATATAAATAGACAACATTTTAAAGTTATATAACGCCTAGTTTTCTGTATTTAAAAAGAGGAAACTTTTGAAGCCAGGTTTAAAAACGAAACCTAAGATATACCTGACGGAAAACCATATATTCGATTTTAATGGCGTTACTATTACTCTCCGGAACGGCGTTTTAAGCTTTACATAAAAAAGGAAGTTAAATGAAGTTGCCCTTGTTATTTTGAATAGCGTAAAGCGGGCCGAGGAATATAGATACCAACGTGTACATGATGCTTAGGTTGCTTTTATAACACAACCAAAAGCAGCATTAAATCTTTCGGTCACTGTATAATGCTTAATTGCCCCGATGTACAATATATACAAAACGCTTAAAAAACGCCTCCTGTAACAAATACATAATCCAAAGAGAAATATGAAATTTACATCTCACAATATACTTATTATAAAACTATTTGTTTTTATTAACGGCTTATTCGCCAATAACAACGACTGTAATTCGTAAATGGGCTTCGTTCTGGTTTTCGACAACAAAATACTAGTTTGAAACGGCTTTATTCTCTATAGAAACATTATCTATTAAATCTTTACCAAGTATAAGAAAATTACGAAAAGAATTTTAGCCTCGGAAATCTATAATATGGTTAAAATCTTCGATTCAGGTATCACTATAATAATAACGGTCCGGATAATTATTTCCAACTTTGATTTACAACCTATCTCTTTCATTATATACACTAACTCCTTTTCACTTCATAAATACCTAGTTAAATGAGGTATTACGAATAAAAAGCGGTTGATAATCGACATTATAGCTTTACGTAAATTGTATAAACGCCGGGAAATCGAGAAAACAAGATAAATCGATAGAAAATCAAACCCAGCGAACGTAATGACTAATGCTACCCTGAACGATGTATTAGAAACGCTTATATCGACAAACATACGATTCATTAATGTGGCCAAAAATGTTTTGCGACCCCAGTAGGCCATTACACTACTTTTGCTGATGTGAAGCGGTCTGAATTCCTCGACCCGCGCCGCTCCCTGATTTGTGCCTCTATTTAACTCTACTATTTCGTACCACTTTTAATATACTTTCGTCTTTTATTTTTCTCACTTCGAACCTACTAGGTATTTTGCTACTTGCTCTTCTCTGTTTCAACCTACGATATTACATCGATTTTGGCATACTACCTCTTTTATTTTATATACTTCATATTACGTTTGTCTCTAGCTCTAAGATTATATATAAGGAAGGAAATAACATGACTGTGCAGCGTACTGTATTTTATCCGGGCACGCCGGGCTGGCCGCAAAGGGTAGCTATTCGCTCCTAAAGGAAAAAGACGACGCCTTCGCGTCTCCACCGTCCTCCTTGTCATCCTCCCCCTTTATGCTGGCGCTACCGCCATTACTACCATCAACGTTATCAGCGCCAGCAAGGATATGACTCTACGCCTTAGGTCAGATACCCTTAGGCAAAGGCGTAAGGGGTTCTGTACTCTCCTTACGGCAACGAGCGATAATGTCGTTAAACTCGCCTACATAGTATATATGTAAACTCTGATTTTAGACGGTAATAGCGGCCACCGACTCCTTAATCCACCAGTAAACACTTACTACTAATTAACATTGACTTGTTTTAGTTATTTACGACCGCGTTTGTTTTTCGAAACGCCCTGAACCTTATTTTTTTAATAAAAGAAATTTTTGAAATTCGGTTAAAATTTACTATAAAATAGGTGAGCACGTAATATGGCTTCGGCTTACGGCTCCAAAACCAACGAAACAGGGGTGTATCTGCTGCCAATCCGCTCATAACGATAACAAGAGGCCTAATAACCCTCGCTTTAGTAGCAATTACAAACGGATTTGCCCGCGGCTACGGACACAATATATAGTACGTAAGGCGTATCCATTAGCGGCCCAGGACTACGGACTCGGGTGCGTTCCTCCAACGACTTACGCGTTAAAAAGGCCTTGTGACGTACCCTAACAATACAAAGCTCAAGGCGGTGGAATAGATCCGCTTTGTTCTTTTCATTTAAAAAGAAAAAACATTAAAGGTATACAAGCATATGGATTTGGAGTATATAAATCCTGACGAAACTACGCCAAGTTACGATTGTGGCGTAAAGAGGCTCCCGCGAGTAAAAGAGTTTTCACCCGAGGGGAAAGGGTAAGGTTTATAACCTTAGGAACCTCCCGCTCCTCCCACTGGAAGCTGGAGAGGGGGGAGAGTGAAGGGGGAAAGTGGGGGGTGGCGGCGGCGGCGGAGAAAGGTGAAGCCGAAGCGGCGGCGGCAAGACTTAATGGGGTAGCAGCAGTGGGCGGAGTAACTACTATTAACGATATTGTACCTGATAAAGGCGGGCTGTTAGCGGTGGTAGCGGCGGCAGCTGCAGCAGCGGTGGCGCGATGGTGTTTTCGTGCTAAATGACGCCTAGCTATTTTGTTTTTACGTGGCATCTATTTAAAAGAAAGGTTAGTATATGGGTATTAGTTAAGTAACCTACCTATTAAAGCGGTTTAAAATAGTTAATTGGGGTAGAGGTTAATTTAAATTGGAATGAGGACTTGCATTGACTTTAACTATATATCTTTAAAGAAAAAAGAAAAAAGTTTTGTCTTAATCAATAGCGATATATCTTTTTATATTAACTCAGGATACATGTAACGTCGTAATCACCTCTACGCAATCACCTCTACGTAATCACCCCTACGCAATCACCTCTACGTAATCACCCCTACGCAATTACACTCCTGTCAGAAACCATAAAAGGCATTATCATTAACTATATCGCCACCATTTGACTACATTACCCAGGCTCTAGTTACAATTACCACTATAGCCAAAACCTACTCATTCGAACCTTTGTAACCACACTTTCACTACGAAAACTGATAATTCAGACCTTTGCAATTACACTGTCACTACGGAAACTGCTAATTTAGACCTTTGCAATCACACTATTACTACGGAAACTGTTAATTTGGACCTATGTAATTAGTACTAACCACACTGTCATTATAAGGCTATGTATACAGAATCGCTAGAACTGTCGCTACTAGATTATGAGTATATAAGGAAGAAAGAAAAGATTTTCTGTGTGGATATTACTATATACCCTTATAGCTAGTATACCTAGGCCAACTGGTAGTGTACTGTATTACAGGGTATACTCTTATAGGGTGCATGATAACGTGTCACGCTGCAGGCTGCACTCTTGTAAAACGCAAAGTATATCATGCGTGGAGTGGTCTGAAATGGGTATTCCAAAGCATATGACAAAAGGGTCACTGCCCGGATGAGAGGTTTATAACCTCCCATCCGTGGCGTGCACACTCTGGGATAGTTCTTCTACATCTATCTTTAACTACTACAATATCAATCTCAAGATTACTCTTCTATTCTTTTACTTCACGTAAAATAGGCAGAGACCTTACCGACAGGTTAATTCGAATCGTGATTGATTGAATAGATGGTATTGCAAAATCAAGTAGTGGATATATAATTTCAGTTGTACAATCTATTACCCAGTTTGCACGCCGATTTGTATATTCCAACACTTTTAACTCACTTTTTGTTGAATAGATCGCCAACAATCAACTTGGCACTATTGCAATTGACTATTGTCCTAATATTTTGACATTGAAATCTATTTAGTACCTTAATACGGAAAATTATATAATATTCGCTTTATTTCTATTTAACACCGTTACGACTAAATGGATTATAGTTAGATTTCAAATTGAGGGGAAGTACATTTAAAGTAAAATTAAGAAGTAAATAAACTTAATATTATCATAAAATCAATTGATGATTAATAACTATTTTTATAATATTTTCATTCTCCCCACATTCCATAGTACCTTTGGTATCTCTTGTATTTTTATTGACAGTAATATTGGTTGTCTCTCGTTTGTTTAAGGAACGACCATAGTTTTTAATATTGAAAAGAATTATGAAGCTGTGTTTAAGAGAGATGCTATCATAATTAACCGAGTTTCTAATTCTTCAGCTTTTCAAGTGACTTGAATAACGTAAAACTTATTAACACTAGCGTCAATGGCATCAATAAGGTTGCAAAAAACGTCAAATTTGAATATTAACAAAATGTACAACTGTTGGACAGTATTATATGCAGTTTAGTTAGTCAATTTTAATTATAGTAAAGTTGACTGTACTGCAAGTTGAATGTATTGCTTTGTGTGGACTTGCCGCATTGGGTTTAAGTCGAGTGAAGTACGCTGCACTTCACTCTAGGGTATGGGCCAAGCAATTGGCCATACAAATTATTGTGCAGACCGGCTAGGAGTCTACGAAACCTAGAACAATACATTCACTACATAACCAATGTGATACTACTATTACTTCGACCACGATTCGAATCGATAATATTGCCACGATCTAGAGCTCTACACATATTGATTAGTGCTTATTGAGTTAAGCACATATTATCTAAATAAAATAAAAGGCTACTTTCCGGATGTTACGCTCTATGTTAACGTTAGGGTAAAAGAAAGATTCTTACGAAAGACCTATACTACTGTGCAATCTTTATGGCAATACGTAAAGAAGATCTTTGGGCTGTACAGTCTTTACAGAATACCAGAGATAGCGACGGTATCGCTATTGAAAACATCAAGAAATCTTTATTAATCCTTCTTAAAGAAAAATGTTGAAATTAATGGTCAAAAGTCTCAAAGTTCGGTAAGTTGGTAAACGGCTAATTTAGTACTACTGCGGGTGCTACTACTGGAGAAAAACGATTAAGTTCTTACACCAAACAATCTCTACCATCAACAACAACCTTCGACCTTACCTTCTACACCAAACCTTTGCTCCTACTTTACTCTTTTTACTTCCCCCACGCCAATTCAATCGTTAAGTTCGCTACTTTAAGCGAAAACACCAAGATTCGCCAAGACGTGCCAAGAAGACCATGTTACGCAACTCCACGCTGAATCGCCAAGTTCTCATACGACTTTGTGCCAAAATACCAAGTCCCTACGCTTAAAGATCACCAAGTCACTCGTCTTACATATACTATGCAAACCAATATGCCATGATAGCTACTATAAGCGATCGCCTTAAAACCATTACCGATTCTTCCAATAAAGAAGCAATTAAGACCGTCGGATAATTCTTCACCTAGTACTACAACTACGATCTTTAGAGACAAGACGTTAATAGAAACTCCATCGAAAAACACCTTACCAACTTTTTCGGCGACTACGTTATTAAGTACTGTAATATTAACGACTATAATAACGCCTTCATCACCTTTTATAATCTCTTCAACAACTAGACTATGAATATGTAAACCTTAGTTTAAAAAGGGTTTAAGAAAAAAATTAAAGTGAAACTCAAGTAATAAGGGGTTCATATGCCAACTTAGGGCAATAAAAAACTGGTACAAAAACTCTTAAACCTAACAAAGCTTAAAGAATGCCCTTAAGACCTATAGCTCAAGGGAAAGGGTATTAAAGAACTTTAACACCCTTAAACGCAATCTAAAGGACCTTCCCCTTATCCTCAACTAAGTTAAGCTTTTTTATGCGCTGGCGATAAGAAACCTGTTAACCTATTCGACAGCCTAGCACCCTCACATGACAGTGTGGAGTATGACTTTAGCGGCGGCAAAGTGCGTAAAGCAAGGGCTGTCAACGTGGCCAAAGGTAATGATATTGGTGCTCTACACCAGTCAATCAAACAATATCGTTAAGCTTTCTAAAACTTTCAAATACCTATCGCCACCTACCAATTTAATCGACAAGTCCTTCAAAACTCTTCCCCCTTTAGGTTTGCCTATATGCGAAAGCCTACCATAAGTCTTACTATAAGACTTTACATTTCGGGCCACGCGACTGGCAATTACCTTTAACACCGTATCTTAAGGTTACAATGCCCAAACTACTAGGAAATACCAATT
Organism: Anisogramma anomala; assembly: GCA_038502455.1. Lineage (NCBI taxonomy): Eukaryota > Fungi > Ascomycota > Sordariomycetes > Diaporthales > Gnomoniaceae > Anisogramma > Anisogramma anomala. Next base: position 228,663 of record JASMMZ010000019.1, on the reverse strand, counting down.
AAGAGTGGGATAACTATCGCGACTTACCTTCAAAATCTGTCAAAATGGTTCACATTAATTACAATCTATTTACTGACTTCGCTAATATTTGGAACGAAGTAAAAAAGTATAACGGAAAACCTTATAACCTCCTCAACATTAAGATAATACCCTTTTTAAACATTTGCAAATGGATGAAAATCCCCTCTTTAGGTTTTTACTTACTGTTAACTGAAATCCTTATAAGGTACGCTAGGGATTGTTACCTAACTTTCCTTACTAAAGTTACTACGTTCCGTGAAATCTACGATGACATAAAAAGCCACTTCGAACACGATATTCACCTCGTAAAATACCATATAAATTGGGCTACCATGCGGTAAACTATAATAACAACGAAGGAAGAATAGAAGTAAATACCAATAGATATCCTTAATTAAACACTTAACAATTTAATATTATGCTAAAAAGAAATGGGGAAAGCTTACGCTGGCGAAGCCACACTTCGCAAGCAGTTACAGGCAGCTGTTACAAGCATTAACGAGTTCTAATACGCCCTATAACGCCCAAATACCACCTGGGAAGGTTTTTTTTAGCTAGTTACGTTTTTAGTTTGCCATTGTGATAGCGCATATACCAAATTCGTTTGGTATGTACCCTTAAGCCGCTAAATTCCCTAACGTAAATAAAAAATACCTTACGGTAATTAATTACGTTAACCGTAAATATAATTACAAGCGCCCACAACGCCTAATGTTTGACTTACCGGCTATAAATTAGAGGTAATAACCACGTTGACGCCAATAAGGCCAAGATTTAGGCGAACCTATTAATCGTGAATATTATTGTCGTAATAGTGGTTAAAAAATGTTGGATTTATAGAAAATCCAACTACTAGTTAATTCGGTACCCTTTCGACGAGTGTAATAATAGGAAGGCAGTATATTACGCCTAATACTCTACTACTTTTCAATAGAAATAATTGGATTGAATCGCAAACTTCGAGGGCGACGGGCTGATTAATGGCGTTAATACCCCTAAATAAATTAAATAATACAAATATACTGAGTTTAACGCAGCCTAATAACTAGTCAACCTCGACTTTTTGTACCGTTTGGGTGGAAAAAACCCTTACTTTTACTCTAACCAAGCCCTTAACCTCTTAGACATCTTTAATTTTCGCGATCGTTACCTGGATTATACGTTTGAAAGGATTATTCCAGATATAGGGGTAATAATATACTGAACAGGAGGCTATGAGTAATACATGGCATTATAGTAGGAAAGTACTACAGTCATTAAGATTAATTTTTATGATGTTAATAACGTAAAAGTAGGTTTTAAACCAGGCAAATAACTATCGTTACTAGGGATAACACTAACTTAAACTGTTATGGTAATAATTACGTGTTATAACCTTAAGTATCTTACACCTTTCCCACTTTAATTAAAATATATGAAGACTTCGACGTCAACATCAACGTCAACGTAGATGAACTAGTTAAAAACGACTAAAGGTTTTCCCTTACCTTTAATTAGAGTCATTTATGGTTTTATTTTTAAGGCTCGGAAGCAGTGATATTAAACCTTACGGAGTTAAAAATACGTTAATTATACCGTCTCTTGAATACTCCAAACGTTAATAAACTATATAAAGTCATAAAGTTTGCAGAGCATGAAAATGTAGAATACTTTGCCTTAAAAGCTGATGAAAAACTTTACAACAATTACAAAACGTATATATAAACAACCCTGAAATTTAAGTTTACATTAAACGACGACAAAAACTTTAATCGTAAGATTCTTATTAATGTATTTTATATGAATAACAAGCTTATTCTTTACGTCATTGATTTTATAACCTCTTTTTACGGAGCTAAGATTTTAAAATCCCTTTCGGCAAAAGATACGTGAGAAGCGCTAAGGATGCTGTGAATTAATACGTATCTAGGTCTACCTAACATCATCGTCCACGATACTGGTACCAACTTCACGGCGGTGGAGTTTTAGGAAGATACTAAGATAATGGGTATTTAGTGTAAATATATACCTGTAAAAGCCTACTAAAGTATTAAAAAGGTTAAAAATACATACGTCTTACTTCATAGAATGTATAATATCCTTACGTTGGAAATTGAAAGCTTTACGAATCCGGAGATACGCTTACAGATAAAAGTAAAAGGCCTAAACGATATTATAGGCCCTAACGATTTAGTACCAACACTACTAATCTTGAAAACGTACCCACGCCTGCAGAATAAATCTCTGCCCTCAGCAAATACTTGAAAAAATAATACAGCTTATAGCAAAACTTTAAGGGAGCTGCGAAGAAAATCGACACTTCGCCAAATCAATAAGGCGTTTAATACCAAGAACGGCTTTCCAATAATCGATGTACTTATTTTTCCATTATCAAGTAAAATCCTCGTAAAAAGGGAGCCAGGTGAATGTGAAGGCCCATACAAAATATTAAATATCGTAAATTCCAAAGTAGTTATTGAAAATATTAAAAGTCTTATATCTCTTCAAAACACTTAGGTTAATCCCTATAGTAGAGCTACTAACAATAAAAACTGTTAGGACAAATAACCAAGCCAATACAAACCTTCTCTACTCATTATCGATAAGCTAATAAAACTCTGCCAGCGCGGAAGACCCCCGAAAAAAACATTACACGGGAGGAATATATATCTAGCTGTATTTATAATACTATTTAGGTAAACGGAGAAAAAAAACGAAAACTTATAAAACTTCGAACACGAAAGATTGAAAACCTTCGGTACATCTTTTAAGGAAAGCGATAAAGTTTAGATCAACGGTTTGATAACTCGAAGGGTTATATAATTCGTATCAAAAACCTATTTCAATCTCTAAAAACTAAACGTTACAATCTTTAAGTCGAGGATTATTTACGAAGTTAAAGGCAAAACCATGGGACAGCTGTACAAAAAGTCATGTCTAATCGCTTAAGGATACGGAGATAAAGGTAAGAACTAGATTTTTACGTAGTCGTTAACGATTTAAAAGATCAAATAGAGCTTAATAGTCGTTTGAATAATAAGTTTACTGGCCAAAACTAAAGGTAAGTTTGCGTTTAATGGTTGAATATTACTTAAGCCTATACTTAATTGACTGGAGACCTATAACGGATTGTATTACTAAAACTACTATAGCAACTACGTGCTATCTACCCTTTAGGAACGGTAATACAGTGTATTAAACCATTATACGGACTAGTTAAAACAGGTATCCATCAATTCCTAACCTATTGGTTGTACTTTAAGTTACAGCTAACGATAAAATATTTAACATACAACTCGTACTTATTAGCAACGTAAAAAGGGAACTTTAGCGTATTAAGCATATAAACTAATGATACCCTTTTCGTCGGAACGGTTAACTTTGTGGTACTAGAATATCAGGCGATTGAATACTTCAAGTTTTGAAATTTTAAGCTAGTGATAACTTTAACGAAGGGCAACCAACATAACTTTAATAGATCGTTAATCTGTATATTTAGTATTAATGCTAGCTTTTACTTTCTCTAAAAGAGGAAAGGCACTTTTTTAGCTACAATCGACAAGATTAATAGGGCTAAGGCTTAATAGTACTTTAAATAATACTCTCGAGGTAGCTATATTGCTACCTTTTACCAACTGAAAGCCTTCTACGACCTTTCCATCGCGGTACAAGTATAAGATCTAGCAAATAAAAACTTTAACAGATTGAATAAAAGGCTCGAATGATGAATGAAAAACCTAGACCAAGATATTAATATAATCCTAATCAACTTATCGAGGGTTATGTTAATAATCTTCACAGACGGGTCCTTTATAAATAACACCGATTTATATTTACAAAGCGGCTTCCTAATGACCCTTATTAACGAAGATGAGCAGGAAGACCAATTTAGTATTATCGGCAGCCTAATTCACTTAACCTCCATCAAGTATAAAAGGATTACATAAATCGTGTTAACCTCAGAGGTTTATGGCATAATAACGGGCTTTGACGTAGATATAGCACTATAAAAGACCCTCAACCTCATCAAAAAGCAGCTAAATATTTCTCCTATCCCAGTAGTAATCTGTACCGACTTAAGGAGCCTCTTCAAATATCTTTCGAAGCTCAGAACCACCAGTGAGAAACGCTTGATAATTGAAGTAATGAAACTCTGTAAAGCTTACAAGAGGGAAATTAAGGAGTTCTGATGGATCGATGGTAAAGACAACTCTACTGACACTATAACGAAGATATCACCAAATAAGGCCCTGTAAAAGTTTGTAAATAACAACAGACTAACTATACGCATCGAGGGCTACGTTAATAGGCCGCCCGGAAAGCTCAGATCACGAAACGGTGGTCAGGAATATGCTGGCAAACTGGAAGACTGCCAGAAAAGTAAAGACTACAATGGTGATTTGTTTAATTGTTACAGTTAAAGTGGAGGCCTGCAAGGGCCTATAGCGAAAGACCTTTTTGTAGGAGTTAATAAACTCATACCTCAGAGCGACGGATAAATTAAGTTCAAATGGAGTTAATTTACATGCAATTTAGTATATAGATCAATTAGAATTTATAGGGGGTTGGCAAGTTGATGAGGTCGCTGTTTAGCACTAACCAAAAAAGATTGGTCAACTACACTAGCGTGCACGCACAAAATAAAAAGCCGCTAATATTGGAACAGTATTACATGCAGTGTAGTAGGTTAACTTTACTTACAGTTAAGTTAACTGCATTGCAAGTTGAGTGTATTGCTTTGTGTGGACTTACCGTATTGTGTATAAGTTGAGTGCAGTATGCTGCACTTTACTCTAGGGCACGGGCCAAGTAATTGGCCATACAAATTACTGTATAGACCGGCTAGTGGTCTCCCAAACCTAGAAAAATACATCCACCACTTGAACAATGAAATACTACTGTTACCTCGACCACGATTCGAATCGACAACGTTGCAACGATCTAATACCCTACCAATAACAACCTATTTTATATATATGGCATTGCGAGGGTATAAGTGTTATACTTCATAACTGAAAACACTTTTTAAATCGAATTCAAAGTGTTTTTCAATTTTAACACCCTTTTCTAGATTTCAATAATTGTTGGTATAATTTTGTGATAGCTATATAGGATTTGAATTAAATATAATAACGACATTTCGACAGCTTTGAAGGAGGTTTTGTTCCTGAACTAAGCGAAAACGTCAACAACTATATAAATATTCCAATCATAGAACAAAATGTGATTGAAAATATATTTGCAATGGTTTAATTCAAAGGTATATTCGGTGACCTGCTAGATAACCTTGTTGGCAGTCTATTCAACGCCCTATTAAGCGGTCTTCTTGGTGACTTACAATAAGGTCTCTAAGGAGGCCTGTCCGAAATACTGTTTAAAGGTATTCTTAACATTATTATGATGTGAAACGTAATATAGGAACGAATAAGTAAAAGTTTTAGTTGTACTAATGCGGTTGAAATAATAAGCTTTAATTACGTTAGATATAAACAAGAAACATTTTCGTATAAATTATTAACAATCCTATTGATATAAGTAAACACAAATTAATATTTAAAAATAGAATGAAAAATTTGATTTACTTAATAATCGCGCGGTATCTCGTCGCGAAATATTGAATCAATTTTAAACTATCTATTCGTAATAAATGTCAAAAGATTCTAAGTAATTTGACGTAATAGTTTACCGCATAAATAATTTCCTTCATAGTCTTGAAGCTATGAAATATGTGGTTCGCTTAGCTTCAGTTTCCTAGTTTATTAGATATTATGAATAGATTCATTGATATATTAATATCGGCGAAACAAGTTGGTAAAATCGTAGCTCTAATACAGATAAACTTTCATGTGATAAACCTTATTATAGATAATAATGAATAAGTCTTTGTATTTATTTTAAATATAGAAAATTAATTTTATATAGTGTTGATAATACCCTTCTCATCAATATATTAAATATTGCAAATGGACAGATTTTGACGAGTGAAAAAGAAAGTATGCCCAATTCGTGGGATAATCGATGATATCGTGTTAGTTATTTAAATCAGTTTTAAACAGAATTTTAGTTTCTGGGCATAGTATTTCACATACCGTATATTGCGTAAATTTTAAAACATGCAATAACTCTAACTAAATATTTTTAATTTGTTCAGGGATTTTAGAAGGCATATTCACATTTTTACGTTTTGGTGCTTTGTGATATTGAGAATTATCATATTTCTTCGTCAATTCATCAACATGTATATCAACAATCAAAATACTGTTAGCAAGTGTATTGAAATGACTTGTGCATTCAAATAAGAATAACTAGTGCACTACCATATAAGTGCAGTTTTGATAACGCGAAGTTGCCTCGACTTTTGTAGAATTTTTCACGATGATTTTATAATAACATAAATGATATAATCATATGATTTGATATTTTTGAATTTTATGAGTTGTTGGTAAATACTTCAGTTAGTCAACACAGCATTTGAACTATTACTAAATATTATTTGGAAAAATAGTCATATGATCGGTGATAATTAACCAAATATTACTAATACTATAGTATAGAACCAGATAATGTATTTAGATTTAAACAATAGAAATACTCTTTTTATTGCTAGGCCTTCATCGTTTCATTGTTGCCGATTCGAATCTCTGATCGAAGTAACCAACATATTGCATTCAAAGTTGTGATGTATTATTTATAAGTTTCACATACCACTAGCTGGTCTATATACTAGTGTATATGGGTAATTAATTGGCCTGTACCACATATTGAATTAGGTACTACATAGCTAAGAATTTTTTTTTTTTCAATTATGATAGGAGAGAATTCATCCCTTCTTGTGGAACTTGTTTCTAATAAATATACCTGTAGATATCATCAGAAAGTATTGCAAATCAAGGGCTCTCTTTCCACTATAACCACTCTATAACGTAAACCTTAAACATAACGTTGACTAGTTTTTAGGCCTTTAAGCCATCCTTTTGATTACGACCTTGAAGTACCCATTAAATTTGAATACTGTAGGCATAAGAGCTGTTATTTTAACTAGGCCAGGATGTACAGCCTTTTTAATTTCTATACGGCGTTTTTCTACGCTAAAGATGCAACCAAAACAGATTTTGTCTAAAAGAAACCCTGTAAAACAAACCTATAAAAATCATGTAAATGGGCGTATATAAAACCCGGTACATCCGTATATATATTGTTGAAATTCTGTTTCCATTTGCCAACTTTCCGTATGATATGTAAGGACAATACCGGAGGATTCTTATTAATATAACGTGTATTCAATAGGTCACGTAGATAGCCTTAAAACAGTAAGTTCATTCAAAACGCATTTTTAACCGTTGTATTTAAATAATTACCATCCTAATACAACTTACGTATTTACAACTATAATTCATTCCTTACGTATCATGATATGTATCGTATAATCTCAAATTTAAAAAAAAAAAAAACTTTCATTAACCAATGTAAAATTCAAAGTAAATATTTTAACTCCTTGTAGTTACTTGTTACATTGTAGGGTTTGCGGCTTTGTCGTCGGTACCGCCGGTGTAATGATCTATATTAAAGTAAATATCAATGCTTTTAGAAAAGAAATAAGTTTCACGGACTCGTGTTATGGCTATATGCGCCATCCATATATGAGAGTACGTCTCGACTAATTTAATAGGGCTTAAACGCGTTGTTAGTCCCGCCGACGCTCGCCCCGTCACCCCCTATTTAACTGATCCACCTTATCGGATGTAATCTTATACGGGTTATATTATTATTATCAAGCGAACGATATGGTATACGTAAATAGGTAACTTGGAACAAATGTATTCGGTATATAAGTAAGTTTCATTACATAATACGTTTTGTGTTGGATTATACCCTATAAAGATCCGTATAATTTTTCAGTTAACGTAAAATAATGTATTTACTATGTATAAAGATAGGTATATATCTGTTGCCGCGGTTGCTGCTGTGTCACTAGTGGTGAACCAAGCCGGCGCGGTGGTATAGGTGTCTTTAGGTCGTTTGACCACCCGTCGACGTCCCCTTTGCGCCTCCATCGATGCGGCGGATGGTGGCATCGGGTAGGCATCAGTCGCGGCGTTGCTGGGCCGCCGCTTTGCGCCCTGCTCCTCCTTCCTCGTGGTGGACGATAGTGGCGCCATCTGCAGTAACGACAATGGATCCATTAAGAATGAGTCCGTCTTCTCTCCCACTACCACCGCTCTTAAAATTGATTTGTAATCAATACATTGAACTTGCCATCAATACAATGAATTTTAATTCAATAAAATCACCTTGAACGTACTAAAATTAACCGTTATTTTAATATTGGCAACTTTTAGTTTTGTACATACGCTTTAATATAGTCGATTACCAATTAACGGTAACTTTAGAAGTTCCTTTTATCCATATCAACATTGCTCCATCAATCCTAGTTAGTTTCATATACAAATCCTACTCCAATTACAAGCTTCTATATTGTAATTCTGGGTCTTATTTTTCTTTATTCCCATTCTCAAATCCCTCTTCACAGATTGGTACGCTGATAAACTTATATTCTTTTCCAGTAATTTTCAATAGAATTTTCATACAAAATACTCCGTCAGTCTTTCAATGTACTAGGATATCCCTATTTGTTTCTGATTGCATACCGATATATATACATATCCTTCGATACAATTCATCAATTTATTACTGTTCATAAAACTTTTTAGAGTGATGTTAGGGGAAACCTTGGTGATATTGTTTGTTCGATTGTCTTTACCATTAACTTGACTAAACTCCTGGATTTTTTTCATGTCATTACATCTATAATAACATATTTATTATTAGTTGTTCCGAAAATGAATAGTTATTCATATATACCTCGGTAGTTAATACAAACTAGCATAGGTATGAAAGTTAATACTAGATGTTTACTAACATTTTTATTATATAGTTGGTTCTTATATCGATATTATTTTTATTAATTATGCCTTAAACTTCAAGTTTTGACATATTTCTTGTTTTACGTTCATATTTGACGGATTTCTTGTAGACGAGGTTACTGTTGATTATAAATTTTTTTTTAGACTAGATGTCGTTGACAATGATTATTTTAAATTCAATATAGAAATTTAAATCAAAGTTATTAGTAAGGGAAGAGTTAATAAAGCTTTTTGTATTTTATCGTCGTCAAATTCACCAGAACTGTGTTCATGCTTTTGTTCCAGTTGCTTGCTTCTTATGGTACTCATTTATTCAATCTATTACAGTTTTAATCTTATAAGTTTTAAAATCATATCGTAACTGATAAATCATAAGATACCTTCAGTTAGCAAAGCATTACGATATAAGCGGTACGAATCTTTTGCTTCAGGTAACATTACAATTTTACATTATCGTTTTTACTGGTTTTATCTTAGAGGGTGGTTTGCCCTTTTTAGCATAGGCGTAAGTGCGTGTAATTACTATTAATATTATGGATTCGAATTAACGATCGGTTCAAATGAAGTTGAGTATCTTCAGATAACCGTTCAATTAACGTACCTTTCCAAAGGACCAAATTAGCAATAATATGGTTTACCAAAATTGTTTTCCACTATTATAAATCTATTAGTACTTAGACAAAATGTATCATTAACGTATATACCAAATATATCAAATTCATTACCGCTTATAATTAACAGGTATATATTCAATGTGACTAGCTTCATACCTAAACTTATTTAAATGTATATTTGGTATGTCAAGGATTAATAGAGGTTCATCCTTGTCAATTTGTTAAGAGGTTTTCTGTAGCGTCTAACTGTGTTATCAGGGAACTTATTCCGTAATTCTTTTAGAAACTTTATTAGTAAAATATGTTAAAGATCAGAAGTGGATTTGTTGAACAATTAAATAGTATCGTAACCGTTAGGGGTGAACTTAAAGTTTTTTTTAGCAGTCAAATTGACTTCAATTGCAATTATTAAGCGCTGACTGATATTTGTGATTTTAAGCGATTAAATAATGATCTAGGTTTTTCCTTTATCATAGTAACCATAAGAGATTGATCTATATTGTTTGTATCGTAGTTTTGTACTTTAACCCTCAATGGCGTGGATTTTCTTTGACTTGAAAAATATTAAGTTTTGGACTTTAAATCATCATGGTAGCGTAAATAAAACCAAATCGCGTATAAGAATAGTATTGAATTCAATTCAGATTTTTTTGAAATGATTAACCCAACGTATTAAAAATATCCTCAATACGTCATTTGACTTTCAACTCGTTATTAAATTTCTCTTTTTACAATATTTAAGTCGTTGTAGATGCCCTGCTTAGCTGGTAATTCTCATCAATGTTCTCTTTTCAATTTTATATTATTTTTAGGTAGGTGTCTATGACTTTTTCATTTTGTAGTTTTGGTAATAATAAGATCTAGTGAATTGTTTTAATTGATTCAATTTGCTGAAGGATTTTGAATTTGAGTATTTTTATCTTTATGGTTTTGTTTTATACGATTTGATATATGTAATTCAAAAGGCAATAGGCTAGTTAACAGTTTAGACTATTACGTCCAGGTTTGAAATACTGAAAAACATATCAGGTTTATGTTATTTACTTGGTTTTCTCTATGTAATAATTTCACTATATAACGGTAAAAAAGGTCATTCCATTGTCGATAGTCTGTTTTTAGTATTAAAGATGTCGGTTATTTAGCCATCTTCACATTCCTATTTCAATATTTTCAAGAATCATTTTTAAATTGTTTCCACTTTTCAAGTATTTATTAATAAATATCATTCATTTATCATACGTTCTCATGTAATGAATACGGACAGAGTTGTCATTAAATGTTATTATTAATAATATCATTACGTTATTTAATACCTTTTATAATTTTGTCTTTAATTTTGTAAACCGTTTCATTTTTGACGAGAAGATACTGTAAGTTGGGCGAGAAAGTTCACATACCCTTTTGACCCTACCAATGTCGTACTAGGTTTTGAAAAAAAAATGTTTGCATTGAATCGCCATTGACTCGATGTTAATTTGAAACTTTATCGTGACAAAATTTGTGTTAGTATTATGTATTAGCATGTTTAAAGGTTATAAGTTTCTATTAATCAACAACATATATAACTCTTTCTATTTTCAATTTACCGTATTAATTTGGTGGGATTTTGAGTCCTAATAAGTTGTTTCTTGGTCAAAGACGTAAAGTAAAGATTTTCTATTCAAGTTAATTGTATTAACAAAAACTTTATGATTGGAGTCTTGAATTATTTTAACAAGAATTGAAACCAAAAGGGTATTTGTGAATTCGTTTTGCAGTGGTGACAAAGAATTTAAATCATATTCTATACGGATGAATACATATCTTTATAATCAACTAGCTTAACGATTTTCCATAACTTGTTAGTTTCGGAGTAATTGAACCTCTAGTATATTTAACGAAGTTCTGAATTTGCTAAATTCAATAGAATTTTTTCCCATTATTAAAAGTATTACTTTAGTAGTTTCAGTTAATATGGATGAAAATTTTTTGGACTTTACATTTAATTAGTTCGTAAGTCTAAATATAGAATTTTTTTTAGTTGTTTTATTTCTTTTCAATACAGAAAAAGGAAAAATATAATTTCAATATGTGGGAAATTATAGGTTCAACAACTACAATTATGATTGTCGATCCAAATAAGAAAATTTCGCTTTCAAAATTTAATTTAACTTCGGTATTTCTGGCTTCAATGTAGTTATATTCTGTAACTAAATTAATATATTTTTCTACTGCGACGTTTTATTAATATCCTTCTTGAAAGTATTATCTAACGTTCATTACGTGATAATACTTGAAAACATTCATTTATGATAACAATCACAAATCATAAATAGACGAAAACTTTTTTTGTTAAATTTATGATGATAAAAGAGGTCGTTATCCATTAGGCTCTATATGAAGGTGTTATCGGCTTGTCATTATGGTGTTCTAAGTCTATAGCCAATATTTCTATGCCAGTTGATCGTTTAGCGCGTTTTATTCTCATTTTATACCTCCATGCCTTTAAAGTTTATAATGAGTTTAACGTATTTCTTTTCGAACATAATAGGGTATCATTTATGGAATATTACTTATTTCTATCCACGTTTAATAGTAATGTGACAAGTTGACTAATATCCTTGCTTGCTACATATTTAGCATCTCTTAAACGTATTTTAATAAAGAACTTGGCGTGGGCTGACTTAAACTTGAATTGGAATATTATCTTTACACGTGTTTGCTATTTCAGCTTCAAGTATAAGCCCTTTTATTTCTCCAAGTCTTTCGTTTTGTCAAATTTGAGATCCATTTAATTAATAAACTTGAAATTTTCACCGTCGTATCAATTCATAAAGTAAAGAGCTTAAAATATATTAGTTAAACTTAGTACCCGCATTCTTTCAATTGTCCCTCAAAATTCCCATTCTCTAAAAAAAGACTTTAAAAGTAGCATTAAAGCATTATAAATTGTATTTGAAATTTTTATACCTCGTGATAGCGTGGCTAATCAGTTATATTAGTGGGTTTTTTTAACTTTAACACTTTATATCGCCTTTTCAAAAAGTATGACATGTCTAATATTTTATAGAAAAATTCGTTTTTGTTCAAGCTTTTCGTTGTATTCCAAGATATGTGATTATTATATAATGTTTCTGTTTATATGGTATGGGGTAAGAATGATATCGCTTTCTAAGTCATTATGAAAACTGTTTTTGGTCTCGCGAAATAACTTTTCAATTAATCAAGTAATAAGAGTATTAGTCGTTGGTTTGACCAATAAGTACACTAGGAAGTTACGGGTGAAAATATAGTATTCATCCTTTTATAACAACAAGTGTTGAAGAATATTAGTAATTTATTATTTATGAGGTTATAATATTTACTTTTCTAGTTTTTCCTAATACTAAATATCTTGTGGAAGTTTGTAATCGTTATGTAATTTGTATGTATTATAGCCAAATATTTAAGGGACAGAATAATATACTAATCGTATGGTTTATCTTGATTTTCAGACTAGAAGTATTTGTGTATAGTATAGTTACTTTGGCAGATTCTGGAAGACCCAAGAAAGGGGTTATATCTATTATAAGTTCACTCGTAAAGCTGTCCCTTCTTTATGATTAGTTTTAGTAATATTGTTAAACCCGCTGAAAATAAATTTACGGAGAGATCTATTAAGGATTTAGACAACTTCGGTAAGGTATTCGTTAGTATTAAAGAACTTTGAAATAAAGATACCAAGATTTTTACTTTATCTATTGATAAACTTATAGATTTTCGGCATTCATATTCATGAATTCATTCTATTTATTTCTCCAGGAACTTTCGCGTTCTTTTATTAGTGTAATAGGGTATAAGAAACTTATCTGAACAGGATTTTAATCAGAACCTTACAAACGAATATAGAAGTGTTGAGGATGGTTGTTGCCAACGATATCTTTGTTGTTGTTTTTATATGTTTATTGAAGGATTATATCCGTACCACAATTGTAAGTTACGTTTGGCAAATAACCCTCTTTCCCGTTTCTCACTAAGTGATTCTTCCACTGTTCGTATAATTGAGTTTTTAGCATAACTTCTATCTATTCCTTCACTCATTTCCACGTTTCCTAAGTCTAGTTCTTAAACTATCGGTGAAGGTTGTCAATGAAATGAGTTATTGAGTTAAATTCAGTTCAATGCGAAATAAAGATAAATTAACCGATTACTTTAGGACGGTGATCCAATATATCGGTTGAGTTGACGCTCGAAAAAGATGAGTAATTATTCTAATTCTGGGCAAATATTATATCTAGGGATTTAATGACTTGTTTCCCAATAGAGTCGTTGATAATATCTATTTCATGGTTGTAGGTAGCTATTTAAAGTTTTGTTTATGATCTTATTTGGAGATATTAAAGTAAAAAAAAAGATTTGATAAGGAATATAGTTATTTTCCGTTTATTATTTCTATTTATTTGTTGTTCAAAAAGTTTGGAACTTAGAAGTTTTGAGTAACAACTCGGCTATATTCCAACGTGAAATATACAAGTTGATAATTCATTTTCAATTTGGAAATTCTTCAATAAGAAATATTTAAAGTTTATGTTTCTTAATAGGCTAAATGAAAATTTCCCTATGATTAAGAAGTACTTTCGCCACTTCAAAACTCCTATAAAAACTAAAGCAATTCAAAAACTCTCCCTAATTGATACCACGAAAGTTAAAACTGAATTGTAAGGATGTTTCTCAAGAATCTGTCCTTTACTTTTTCTAAACAAAGTGCAATAATAGGAAAATAATTTATTTTTTTACACAGTTTATCTATATTTCACATTATAAGCACTAGACCATGTCAATAGGTTTTTATCCTTGCAACGTAGTTAATTCGAATCTCCCATTGAATTAAATAGCTTATTGTATTGAAATTAGTGGTATTTTATTTTTAAGTCTTGCAGATCGCTAGCTAGTCTTTATTCTATTTTGTATAGGTAACTGTTGAGCCAGTTCCATACATTGCATAGGGTACTACACGACACTTAGCTTATATTAAATATAGTTAACTTTCATTCAATACAATCAACTTAATTGTATTGCAATTTACTGCTATCACAACATATGTCTTGTGATAATTATAGGAAAGCTACATAAGGAAAATAGTTTTTAGTGTGAGAAATAATTATAACAACAAGGATAAAAATTTATTTTTACTTTCTCCATAGGTATAATAAATTAATATATCAATATTGAACAAATTCATTATTATTATCATTGTTGTTGTTGTTGTTGTTGTTGTTGTTGTTGTTGTTGTTGTTGTTGTTGTTGTTGTTGTTGTTGTTGTTGTTGTGGATGTTTTTTTTATTTTTTTTGTTTTTGTTGTTGTTTTTGTTGTTTTTGTTGTTGTTTTTGTTGTTGTTGTTGTTGTTGTTCTTGCTGTTGCTTTTTTTTTTTATTAATTAATTCATTAATATAAGTTATGTCTTCAAACTCTGCTTTGATAAATTTCAGTTGAACGATTTGAAGTTAAACTGGATTTCTTATGATAATCGTTAATTAAAGCGAATCGCAAAAGAATGAGCTTCCTATTATCAATATACTCATTTATTCAACACCTATTAAATGTAAAACTATTAAGTAAAAGGTATTTACCTTAGAAATTTATTACTAAATTTACTTGTTTTCACAATTTATGGAATAATAACCGGTTTTGAGATTAGTATGTTGATATGAAATATCTTTAACATAATCACTTAATCGTTAAAGATTATACACATTTCGATCTTTATTTACACCAATTAAAATAATCTTATCAAATAACGTTCAAAATGAGGAACAACTAATGAAAGAATATTTTATAATTAATTTAATAGATTTTTACGAAGTTTATGAAAGAGGGGAAATTCATAAGTTTTGCTAAATCGATAATAAGGATATCTGTTGGTAGACCTTACTTAACAGGTCTTTAGACGTTGCAATGTTATCGATTCGATTGGTTGAAGTAACAGTAGTATTGCATTGGTCAAGTGGTAGATGTATTGTTCTAGGCTTGGCAGACCGCTAGCCGGTCTGCACTGTAATTTGTATAGCCAATTACTTGGCCCGTGCCCTAGTATGAAGTATAGCGTACTGCACTTAATTTACACCCAATACGGTAAGTCTACAAACAATACACTCAACTTGCAATACAGTTAACTTAACTGTAAGTAAAGTTGACCTACTATAATGAATATAGTACTGTTCCAACACTGGCGGCTTTTTAGTTTGTACGTGCACGTTAGTGTGGTTGATTAATCTTTTTTGGTTAGGATTAAACAGCGACCTCGTCAAGTTGCCAACCTCCTATCAATTCCAATTAACTTCCATGCTAAATTGCATCTAATTGCATGCAAATTGACCCCATTCGACCTTAATTGCTCCGTCTCTCCGAGGTTCAAATTCATTAACTCTCACAAAAAGTTCTTTCGCCACAGGCCTTTGCAAGCCTCCACTTTCAGTCATACCAATTAAACAGATCGCTATTATGAATTCCTTTACTTCCCTAACAGTTTTCCAGTTTTCCAGCACATCTTTGATAGCCGTTACGTGATTTGGGCTTTACTAGCAACTTATTAACGTAACCCTCGATACATATGGCTAGCCTAATGCTGTCTACAAACCTTTCCAGGGCTTTATTCGGCAATGCCCTCATTATGGCATTTTCCAAATTATCTTTATCGTTAATCTATCAGAACTCCTTAATTTTACTCCCTTCATAATCTTTACGAAGTGCTATAACGTCGATTATTAAGCGTTTTTTATTAGTAGTTTCGAACTTCAAAAGGTATTTGAAAATGCTTTTCGAATCGTTATAAATCAGTTTCCGGATAAAATGAATTTTTCGTTATTTATTAATAAGGCTAAGGGTTTCCTATAATGTTATACCTATATTAAAACCCAATATTATATTGTAAACCTCCGAAGCTAATAAATTTCCTTAAATCTTTTTATATTTCACGAAGATTTAGTGGATTAGATTGTCGATAATACTAAATTGGTTTTCCCGCCTATTTTCGCCTATAAGGGTTACTAAAAATCCGATTTATAAAGAAAGGTCGATGTTATTTATAAAGGACTCGTTTGTAAAGATTATTAACTTGGCCTTCGATTAGTCGATTGAAATCATATTAATTTCGCGGTTTAGGTTTTACATTTGCCACTCAAACCTCTTGTTTAGCCGGTCGAAGTTTTTATCCGTTAGCTCTTGTACTTATGTCACGATGAATAGGTCATATAATGCTTTTAATTGGCATAGGATGGCAATATATTTGCTATGGACATATTATTTAAGGTACTATTGAGACTTAGTCCTATTAGTCTTATTAATTATAGTTAAAATAGTACCCTGGCCGTTTTAGTAAACGTTAAGGCTAGTATCAACACCAAGTAAACTGTTATAACCCAAGCATGATAACGGAGTTAGGAAGCAAGCCAGCATACAGCTGAGCCACTTAGAGCCTGAAGTCCATCACATCAGGCGGGGAACACCTCTCCTTTGTCAGCAGGGAAATGACTAAGTAAATCACGTGATTAGAATCAGTAGGATCAGTACTAATCCAAGTGATCCAGTATCAGCGAGCTTAGCACTAATCCAAGGGATCCAGTACTAAAGACGGTATAAAGGCATGGATATGTAAGGACACGGTCATCACCACATAGATAGTATTTCCTTCATAGCTCTTTAGTTGTTAATATAAGTATTCAGTCTACACATCTGAATAACCTCACAGCTTTTGATCATTACTTGCACGGTTACGATATTGTTCACTCAGCACCTCTGCTACCTTCTTGATAACAAGAACCCTCTGACACCTTCTATATACTCACGGGTATTTAGTGTAATCATTACATATACGGATTAACGATTCATTAAAATTAAGTTAACTAATTTCCGTCAATGTCGTTACCAATTTACAATTTCAAAGCTTAGAATCCTCAATCGTTTGCTGCTTTAATACTATAAAGCTAACTGTTCTGACGAAAAAGGTATCGTTAATTTGCATGCCCAATACTTCCAAATCCTTCTCCTATCCTACTAGCAAATATAGGTCGTAAATTAAAGAATTTATCGCTTACTATAATTTAAAGTACAATTAGTAGATTAAAAACTAATAAACCCCTACTTTAATTAATCAATATAGTGGCTTAATATATTGTATTATTATCTCTCAAGGTGAAATAACACATAGTTCCTATAGCAGTTTAAATAATACAATCCGTTGTAAATCCATTACTAATTTCGATATTATCGCTTTCCTTAAAAGGGTTACCGAAGATTTCAATAATTCCTTGTGCTCGGAACTTTAGTGCTAATTTTTCGTGTCCTTTTTTTTCTATTTACTTAAATATTATTGTAAATACGACCCGGTATGTATTCTTTCTCTTTAACGTTCTTTTTTTCCGGGGGTTGTCCGCGCTGGCAGCATTTTATTGGTTTATCGATGACAGGTAAAAGAGGTTCGTATTAGCTTATTCGCTTAACTTGAGGGTTTTTATCGTAAGTAACCCTAATAAGAAGCTTAACTAAAGTTATTCCGAAAGATATAAGATCGTTAATAATTTTAACAACCACTTTAGAATTCGCGATTTTTAATATCTTATATAGGTTTTCCCATTTACCTGGCTCCCATTATATGAGGACTTTACTTTGTAACGGTAAATAAAGTACGTCGATTATTGTAAGGCCGTTCCTGGTATTAAGGGCATTATTGATTTAGCGGCGTGCTAATTCTCTTCGTAGCTCATTTAAAGCTTTTCTATATGCCGTAATACGTTTTTAAGTACTTGCCGAAAGTAGAGATTTACTAGTTAGGCGTAGGTACACTTTAAAGACTAGTAGTGTTGGCACTAAGCCGTTAGGGCCTATAATATTGTTTATGCCTTTTACCACTATTTGTAAACGTACTTTCGGATCCGTAAAGCTTTTAATTTCCAATGTAAAGATATTACACGCTTGGCGAAGTAGGGCGTGTACTCTTTTAACCTTACTAATACTCTAGTAGACTTCTAAAGGTACCTATTTGTACTAAATACCCATTATTTTGATACGTTTCCAAAACTCCGCCGTGATGAAATTGGTACCGGTATCGTAAACAACGACATTAAGTAAGTTTAGATATTACAATATTCTTAGCATTTCTCACGTATTTTTTACCGAAAGGAACTTGAAAGCTTAGCTTTATAAATGAAGGTTACGAAATTAACGACGTAAATAATAAGCTTGTTATCCAAGTAAAACATATTAATGAAGATTTCATAATTAAATTTTTTGTCGGTTTTTAATGTAAACTTAAAAATACGAAGGGCTTAGGTATATGTTTGATAGTGGTAATAAAGTCTTTTAATTACTTTCAAGGTAAAGTATTCCACATCCTTATACCTTGCGGACTCTAGGACTTTATATAGCCTATTAACGACTGAATGATTAAAGCGCCAATATAGTAAATGTATTTCCAGTTTAGTCAGGTTTAATACCATTACTTCTGGGTCTTAAAGATAAAACAATAAATGTCTCCACTTAAAGGTGAGGTGAAACCTCTGGTCGTTTTTAACCAGCTCGTCTATATTAACATCTATGTTAATACTGAGAGTCTTTATTTCCTTCAAGTAAAGAAGGAAAGAGGTAGGGAATTTAAAGACATGGAATGTAATAGATTTTAAAATAGTTTAAATTTCTGTTATTCTTATCAACAATAGTTATTTGCCTGGTTTAAAACTAACTTTGCCTTTACTAATATTGTAATAATCAATCCTAGTAGCTATAGTGTTTTCCCTACGTAATGTAATACATTACAAATAGGCTTTTAGTAAGTAACTTATCGCCCTTATATCTAACATAATACTTTAAAACGTGTGATTAGCGTAACCATTGCGTGGTTTAAAATATATAATAGATTATGAGCTTAATTGAGATAAAATCAAAGGTTTTTATTTCCTAAACGATATATAAAGGTGTAATTAGTTAGTTACTAAACCATATTAGAAGTAGTATATTTATGCCATTCAATTTGTTCAAGGTTATTATAACCGTCAATTGGCTCATCGTTTTCGAAGTCTGTGATTTATTCTAGATAGTTCTATTTAAAAGTAGTAAGGTATTTGATATAGTACATTATCTTCCTACTGTTTTACTTAGCTAAGGGGTGTCGAGTTAACCAATAACTAAACTTGTTATAAATATAACATCTCTTACTAATATTACAAAGATACTGCTTACGGTTAATAGGTCTATTTTAATTTTGGCTTTACTAGCATTAACGTGACTATTACTATTGACTTTAATTTATGGCTAGTAGGTTAGATTTTAGGCGTTAGGAAAGTTCATAATTGTACTTACAGTTACTGTAATTAACTACTATAAGGTCTTTTTTATTCAATTTAAGGAAATTGTCAGCTGAGGGGTAAATACTAAACGAGTTTGGTAAACGCGCTATTAGAATAGCAAACGAGGAATGTAACGAGTTAAAAAATCCATCGCAGGTGGTATTTAGGCATTATAAGGCGTATTTGAATCCTCGAAAACCCATAGCTGCTACTCATACCTATTCGTAAAGTGTAGTTTCGCTAGTATAAGCTTTCCTTATTGTTCACTAATATAATATTAACTTGTTAAATATATAATAGAGAATATCCATTAATATTTCCTCATTTTTCTTTTTCATCATTATTATAGTTTACCGTGTAGTGACACAATTTATATAGTATTAAACGAAGCGAATATCGTATTCGAAATGACTTTTTATGACATTATAAATCTCGCGAAACGTAGTGGCTTGAGTGATAAAAGTTAAGTAATAGTTCCTAACGTATTTTATAGGGATTTCGGGGAATAGTAATTAAAAACCCGATGGAGAAACCTTTATTTACTTTTAAATTTTTAGAAGGGGTATTATTTTAGTATGAAGGAGGTTATAAAGCTTTTCGTTTTACTTCTTTACGTTGTTTCCAATTTTAGTGAGATTCGTAAGAGGTTTATAATTAATATTAACTATTTTAACAGGTTTTAGGGAAAGGTTGCGATAGTTATCTCAGTCTTGATTGGTATTTTCTGGTATTTTAGGCCTTAAAGTTTTCGAGGCATAGTGTTAAGGGTAATTACTAGTCGCTTAGCCTGAGGGGTAAAGTTTTGTGGTAGGACCTATGGTATGCTTTCGCATATAGTCAAATCTGCTATGCGAAGGTTTTTAAGGGGCTTGTCAATTAAATTGCTAGGGGTCGATAGGTACTTCAAGGTTTTGGGAAGCCTGACGATCTTATTTAATTAACTAGTGTAAAACGCCGACGTTAATACCTTTAGCCGCGTTAGTAGCCTTTGCTTTACATGCCCTACCGCTGTTAAGAGCGTACTTCACGTTATCATATAAAGGTGTTGGACTGTCAAGCAGGTTAATAGGTTCCTTATCATCTGTACGTAAAGAGGCTTAACTTAGTTGAGTATAAAAGGGAAGTCCTTTAAATCGCTTGTGGGGGCGTTAAAGTTTTTCAACATCTTTTCCCTTAGGCCGTGGATCTTAAGGGTATTTTTTAAGCGAAGTTAACTCGAAAATTTTTCCTGTTAACCTAATAGCGTTTTTCTTTAGCACGTAAATCCCACGGTATTCAAGTTCAGCCTTTAATTTTAATTTAACTTTTTTTAGGTTACCTTTTATATGTTAATTATTCAGTTGCCAAAAAAATTACGGAACTTGTAAAAAACGCGGTTAGGGTGTTTATCGCCGTCGTGTTCTAATATAAAGTAGCCAACGAAGTTATTTCAATACTTTTAGGTTAAGTTTTATCAACGTCATCTCCCCAAAGATTGTGGTCGAATGATTGGCAAAAACTGTTTCGAGGTTTTTAATTACTTTTTTTCAGGCGAGGTCGGCAATAGCCTGAAAGTAATCACTTGCGGTAGCCATCTTAACGTTTTGATTTATGTAAATCGTGTAGGGCGTATAGGGTGGGGGACTTTGTGATCTTAAGATGTAGGAACTTGGTGTTTTGGCGTAAAGTCGCGTGAAAACTTGGCGACTTGGCATTAGATTGCGCAACGTGACTCTCTTAACGCAATTTGGTGATTCTTGGTGTTTTCGCTTATAGTAGCAAACTTGACGATTAAATTGGTGTTAGGAAAGTGAAAATAGTGAAGTAGGGGCAAAAATTTGGTGTAAAGAATAAAGTCAAAGGTCGTTTGTTATTGATAAAAGGTGAAGATTGTTTGTTGTTTTGGCAGTATGATTTAGTCGTTTTTCTTACAGTAATAGCACCAGTAGGAATACTAACTTAGCCGTTTGCCAACTTACCGAACTTTAATACTTCTGATAGTCAATCTTAACGTCTTTATGAAAGATGCATAAAGATTTCTTAGTGTTTTCACTAGTAATACCGTCGCTTACTTTTAGATTATCGTTGTGAACTAACGCAACCTAAAAGTCTTCTCTGTTTTCCTATAGTTATGGACTGGCGAAGTATTAATAGAAGCCTTTCGCAAGAATCTTTCCTCTACCCTAGCCGCTGTAGCCGTAGAGTGTAACCAAAAAGTAAATTTTTCTTCTACTTAGCTAATCTGTGCTTAACCCAAAAAGCACTGATCAGTGTTAGTAAACTTTGCCTAATGGGCCTTTGGACGTTGCAAAGTTATCGATTCGATTGGTCAAAGTAACAGTAGTATTGCATTAGTCAAGTAGTAGATGTATTGTTCTAGGTTTGGCAGACCGCTAGCTAGTCTACACTATAATTTGTATGGCCAATTGCTTAGGCCATGCCCTAGTATGAAGTGCAGCGTATTGCACTCGACTTACACCCAATGCGGTAAGTCCACAAACAATACACTCAAATTGCAGTATAGTCAACTTTACTGTAAATAAAGTTGACCTGCATTGTATATAGTACTATTCTAATAATATCTTTGTTTATATTAAAACGAAATTTATACCAAATAGGCCTTTAGTTAGGTTTATAGATTATAATGTACTAACCATACGAATAGAAGGCTATGTCGAAAAGCTACCTAGTGAGGTATTACAAAATGTAAGATAAAGTAGAAGATAAATATACCTTAGCAAATTAGAATATTATCAGGTTATAAAAGCTATTAATAATACGATCTCAATCTACTACTATGATTAAGTTATATATATATTGAGAGATTGGATTATAAAGGTAATATAGCATTTTTTATATGATTATATGTGGTAGGAAGTCAAATAGCTATGCAACTAGTAGTAGAAAGAATATAGAGAAGGATTTACGTCAAAAAAACATATTCGCACTAAACTTACTAGTATTACAAAATAAAAAGCCGTTAGTGTGAAAAAAGTATTGAAGAATACTGCAGTTAAAGTTATTCGTATTATTACAAGTTAATTTTCATCAAATATACAGTTAACTATTGGATTAAAGCTTAGTAATTAGCTATAAAAAGTAATGCATAAACTAGTTAACGGTTTGACAACGTTGAAAAAAATACCTATCCATGATTTGACTATTGCAATTTTATTTTTTCGACCTCTTCGAATTGATAAAGTTATAACGTATGAATTCTCCTTTCAAAACAAGGTAATTTGGTCAAGTATAATGTTATGACCCAAGAACATCGGAGGGTCAGAAAACAGGCCAGTATGGGGCTGAGCCACTAAGAACCTGATGTCCAACACATCAGGTGGGGATATCTCTTATGTCAGCAACCTTAGAGTTAGGGTTACGCACTAAGGATCATTGAGATCATGTTTCGATCCAACATGATCCAGCACTGAAGGCGTATGAATGATTAAGGATATAAGGACACGGTCAGCACCACATAGATAGTATTTCCTTCATAGCTCTTCAGTTGTCAATCTAAGTATTCAGTCTCAGTATTTTCTGAATAGCCTCACGGCTTTTGATCATTACTTGCACGGTTGCGATATTGTTCACTCAGCACTTCTGCTACCTTCTTGATAACATAAATCCTCTGATACCTTCTATATACTCACGGGTATTTAGTGTGATCATTACATATAATATTAGATTGGTTTGGTAACTTGATAAAATTATAGGATGTATTATAGTGGTAATTGAATACATTATTATTAATTACAATAAAACAAACTATAAAATTACTGTTTATTTATTTTAATTGACAAATGATTTGCTATTATATCTATATTTTTATAAGAAAGCTGTAAATTCGAATGTAAAACTCTATAGGACCTAGTTATAAAGTTTTCACATAAATGAACAATATAGTTTTTTTTCCAAAATTCAACATTTTGTTGGTTTCGATTCATGTATTGCTTTTTATGTTTCCTTTAATGGATGGAATTTGACATTTTTCTTTCTTAGAGGCAATTTTCATTTAATAAATCGAAATAAAGTTCTTGAAAGATTCAAAGAACTTTTTTTCCAGTATACTTCGTATACAAATTATACAAATTGCAAATTCCGATTTGAAACAAGTCGAAAACTAAAAGTAGTATTTAACGGATTTAACCTAACGACCTCAATAAATAAAGCTTCTTCTTATGTTTTCAAAGTTTGATGAGAGAAAAGCCAAATTGAAGTAGTTCAAAGAGCGAAGGAAACAAAGTTCCTCAAGATATTCTTCATATTAAATCAGTTCAATATCTCGGCATATGGCATTCACTTTTAAAAAAAGCTTTTTATGTGGTTTTAGTACCAAAGATAATGACTAAAAATTATAATATACTAACAAGGTTACGCACAATTGTAGAATTCTCTATCAAATTATAGTCGATAAGAATAAACAAAAGCAAATACTTCGTTTTCATAAATACTTTATTTATATTAATGCTAAAGCTTTTCTTGAAATATTAAAATAGTTGTTACTAATAATATATCCTTTGATTACTGTTAGCCATAAGTTTATATTTGTAAATATTGACCTTTTCAAATCTTTCAGTGATTATAACTTATGTCTTGATCGTAATCTTTCGACTTCAACATTGAAAAAAGAGTTCTTTAGTTCTTTTTCTGACTATAACGCAGATATCATCTTCATCAACTCCATATTAGTTTCCAGTTTTCATTCTAACTCTGGCTTCATCTTCGCCTTCGTATTAAGCATCCAGAATTAAACATTAAGGCGTTTTTCAAACTTAGCTAACAATTTGTTATATAAATTAATAGACGATTTACTTCTATATCTTTTTCAACTAGCTCCGTAATATTAACGACTTGTAACTTTTACTTTACTTTAGCCTTAGGGGTATTTCAAACAATCTTTTTTTCAATCCTCAACAGAGTTTTAGAGTTTGTAGCCTGTTTGCTTAAAAGTAACCAAGGAGCTATAGTTTGCTCTAAAATGAAAGAAACGAAGGGATAGAGACTTAGTTGAAGGAATAGAAGGGCTTAAAGGACTAGAGCAGCCTAAAAGACCAAAAACGATAAATGTTGTTTACAATAAAGGGTTATAATTATTAGTTTTGTCATAAGATAAACCTGGTGGTAGAAAGAGTGATCCATGTAATTTCGAAGATGTTGATGCTATAAAAGTAGCTTAAATATCCTAAAAAGTAACAAAAGGTCCAAAATATGTAGACGCATGAATGCAAGCAACGAAAAATATAAAAGTGAAGGATTTAATTCAATGAAAAAATTAACTGCAATTTTATTAATAATGTGTTAAAGTTACTATATAAGAAAATATTTTATAGTCTTATATATTTTAGAATACATAGAATCTACTGGGATAATCTTTTGATACATAGTTAAAGGAACCCTCATAGATCTTAATTATCATGATTGGGACCTCGTATTAGTAAGTACTAGTACAGAAAACTGAAACTAGCTGTTATTCTCATCTCGATCCCCTATACCCTTGAGTATACTACTTTCTAGTGCTCTAGTAAAAATCTTCATCTCTGCAGTATTCCTTATCTCCGGTGTTGAGTCTTGTATATAGACTGTATCTGTTGTTCTTTAACAGAATGTTGCGTGGATAAACCATCTATTAAAGTAAAAGTACACAACGATAAAAAAGGGAGGAAGAAGGAGAAACTTGGTAAATTAGAAGATTGCCTGGTTAACAATGTTGACATTACTAATTACTATGGTTATGTTTCGTTTATAAAGGAGTAAAAGAGTAACGAAACATTTGTTTTTGGGTTTGCAAGTGATAGGTATGAGGAATGCTATACAAATGATATCGAAAGAAAAGGGGGAAGCACTTTTGTTACCGATTCATTATATTATAAACCATATTAACACCACTTAAGTAAGGAGTCGCCACTATTGAGACATAATTAATTGCAATCGTTACAAGTTGATTGTTGGGTGCTCATTTAACATAAGGTACGGGCTGAATTTTGGCTTACACAAATTAGTGTATAAAGCAGCTAGCGGTCTGCATAACTTAAATCTTATATCCATCACCTGACTTTACAATATCATCTGTTACTTCAACCATGATTCGAATCAACAACTCGTTGCAACATCCAAAGGCTTATAGACAAGACCTATCAATAGGTTTCATAAATTCAATTGAAATGAATTGAATAAAAATACCTTGATCATGGCAATATTATTCTCAACGCAAAAACATTGTTTATAATGACCAAATACTGCAAAACTTTTATCTGGGCTGCTAATGCTTGAGGAAATATCGTATTTTTCTTTCCTTAATTAGAATTATGTCTTACAACCACCGTAACATCTTTACCTAAATTGCTAGTACTTCAGGAAATATCGTATTCTATTTTTACTTAGCTTTTTTATACTTTACCTAATTAAGCACACATGATCGTTCTAACTTTACAACAATGTATCTTTACGCTATTGGAACGTTGTATATTAAAAGAGAACCCTAAAACAGTACAACTGGTGTCTACTGGTTGTATGTATCAGGATTGCAGCTGTGCGCATTCCGGATCCGATGCATCTCGGATCCGGCGTATCCCGGATCCGGATCGGGATGCAGGCTTGGATCCACATAGGCTTAAAACAGGTTACTTGGAATACATAGTCGATACAGCAACCTTCGAAAGTAATCGTTCGCTGACGGGTTCGCTTGCAAAGCCGATTCCTCAGCAAGGTCGCCGTCTAGACGAAGAATGCACACGAACTAGGTCAGTTCGATGGATCATGTTGGCTAAAAAAGATCGTGTTTTCAAACTAGGAAGACTTTCCAATGCAACCCGTGCAACAAGTCATGTACAATATCACGTGTCACGATTTTCCAATCAGTCCATGACGCTGATTGATTGTACATCGTATGATATAACATCACATAAACAATTTGAATCGAAAGTCTGTTGACTCCTGAGAACCAGTGCTTTGTATAGTATAGTCACGACTTTGGTCGCTGAGGGTCTAATTTTAGCCGAAATGACGCCTGCCTTGGGAGGTGGCGGTTGTTATCTCTACAGCAAATTGGTAGGAAGTACTATAGGCACTATAGGACAGAGCATGTTGATTTGCACCCTGCATGGTTGGATGCATGTATCCCATGATACCTTACATTAGCTTCGTCAGCCTTGTGTTCTGTTATATATAGCAGCAGCCGTAGAGACCCAGACGGTCTGTACTCGTACGCAATCCATCCACTGTGTTTCTGATTCTATCCTCCCTGGTATACTCTCCCTCCTCGTTCGTGCTCACCAATCTTGGTGTGTTGTTGCGAGTGCTGGGGAGTGCTGGGGAGTGCTGGGCAGTGCTGGGCGCTTGCTCAGCCACACGAGGCACGAGGACTCCACACCGGAGTCGGAGCATTCACAATGTTCCATGGCAGGGGTGATGCTTCTCGAAGGCGAGTCAGCCACGGGATGAGATTCGCGGTGGTCGAGCGTGTTGTTGCCACAGCTGACGAGGTGGGCAGGGGATATCGAGGGATATTCACACCAACCTAGCTTGAAAGCTTTTCCGCGCGGGCTATGCGAGGACTATGCGAGGACAACTCCTGTGCGAGCTTGTCCGGTAGTGTAAGGACCCCATCTCTACCCCAGATCCGCCGATAAGAAACGAAGGTAGTGCGTTGCAAAACATCAAACGTATTTTCGTATGGTAAGAAACACCACACGACTCGCGTCTGGAGATAAGGGCAGAATCTAGATAGAGATGCTTGATCTGGATCCTCCCCATCCCACTATGGACCAATTTGGTTCCGCCTATCACAGCAACCGAACCAGATTCGGAGGATGCCCACCACGGACATGGCGGCTCACGGCGGCGCGTACGTGGTCACGACTTTGGGTCCAGTGGCGGTATGGGCGTTCCCACCGAGCACCTACTTTGTGCAAGGAACCCGTAGGACCATGAATCAACCACAACCAAGCACTTTCGCAACATTGCCACATCTCAGGCGTTGGACTGGAAAGCGCTTGGCGACCTGCGAAGGCCCACACACCCTCGTCAGGCCGTTCATCCCGCAGGAAGCCCAACCAATGTGCCTCGCTGACACAGAGACCCCATTCCTCCAGCATGTGTTATCCCTACTCGGTACTGGACCACACCCCGTGCTATTCCATGTAGCGCTATAATTGACCTTGGCCAGTTGGACCAACATGGGAATTCCCAGTCCCACGGAATGTCCCTGGCTGGCCAGCTCAGGCCTTCAGGCTGGGCAAAACTTTGTACTAGTTGATACGATAGACTACGTAGTAGATGCCGGGCCCATGGTGCCTGCTCGTCAAGTGGTCGCTCAGGCGAACGTGGCCAGACGTTAGGGGGCTATAAGTGCGAACTATATCATCTCACGGCCGCCGCGGAGCACATGTCCGCTTGGCCACCACCGTCGCTCCACTTCTCC